>OY744544.1:51800824-51838324 GCA_963556195.1 Sepiola atlantica
CAATTTATGCAGTGACCATAGCGAGAATTACTACCTAGACCCTATCACTCAGTAGCATGCCTGTTTTGATTAAAGTTGAGCATACTCTGTTGCACAGATACACTGGTCGACGTATTGAAATATACCAACCCAATACTAAACAGAATTTATTCTCGTTAAATTTCCAGGTAGATAGTAACGAAGGAACAGTTTTATGAATATAAACGTATGTATTTATCCAATGTATTTGCACTCATACTGTAGTTAGATTTGGTGTAGATGTGTATAATAGTGTTAATATCGCGGGGTTTCAAAATATCTTAAAACTAAGCAGAAGGTGAAAAATTCCATTAGAAGTTAAAGGATTCGTTGTAGGGCGACGTGTCAGGATATGACGGCACACACAGGAAGTCTAATGTTACATGTGGCAAAGAGTATATCCAATCATGTGTGCACTAATACAATTCAGTGGCTCTTTTTGGAGCTTTGTCTCCATTCGCACCTCCGGGGAGCGGTCAATATGACTAATTTTACTATACTGAAAAAAATAGAACATCATGTGCACCATCACCGACCTCCACTTTTACAGCAGGATCAGCGATTGTCTTAAGCGAAGACTTACCAGATTGTTGTGAAGTGTTTACCAACAAAAAAAAGGCGGAGCGAAAATTCGCCGTTATAGAAACCAAAACGCTTCGCTGGATATCTGGAGTTAGACGGCTCGACTATGACTGCAATGAAGATATCCGAAGGCGCTACACCATCGCATTGATTGACGGCAAGATGGGGAATGGCGGCTCAAATGTATTTGACAAGTGATGAGAGCCAACAACGACACAATCGGGAAAATTGCGCCATCATTAGAAGTCGCTAGAAAGTGATGATGAGATGAGAAGATACCTTGTACAAAGCCTGTGATCGTATGAAGTGGAGTAAAAAATCCATCATTGCGTAGCTCAGAATTAACGAATAAGAAAACAAGAAAATAATAATTTGTCTGTTATTATAGCTACCAGGTGGATGACGGCTGTGGTTATAATCACAAGTAGATAAAAAGAAAACACCACCGCTGAGAGACTTTACTATTCATTGAAGATTATTTATAAGTTGCCAAAGAGACGAATAATTATTTTTCTTAAAGTCGGCAGGCAATCATCGTTGTATTCGCTTCGCTTTATCGATGTATTAATATTTCATGATTTAATGATAGTTTTGAAATTATATACTCCGAGTAGTATAATAATGGCCAAACACAAAGATATGGAAAAAATTAAATTCAACTAATAAAATGATTTTGCTTTTTTAATATTGTATAAAAAACAGCAGATGAAAAGAAAAGCGAAATTATTTATTAGACATAAACACGACCGATTGTTTGTATTGCAAACATTATTTGTTTTAATATAACATATTAAAACTCATTCAATTACTTTTCAAAATATGTAAATATTTTCTTTCGAGAAATTAGGAGTAACGACTAAAGATGGCGGAGGGCAATGCACGAAACAAACTTGAACGTGAGAAGACTCCCGAGCAACACCGACTAAGTACAGTTATATTAAAATACATTTTTAAAAACGTACATATTTTGTTTTGTTGAGCTATATAAATAACTGCTTGGGTATAAGGTCTTTGATTAGAGTGATAATCACTCGTCTGTCGTTGATAAATATTTCAACAAGGCTCAAGTAAAAAAAAACGAGTAGAAATTCGTAGTGTTCGTGCTATAAATATGAAAGTGAGTGTGTGTGTGTGTGTGTGTGTGTGTGTGTGTGTGTCTGTGTGTTTAGTTAGCTGCTTATTCCTTTTCCGTTCGCATGAGAAACTCTGACATACAAATGCCATTCTTCGGTATTTGAATGTAACTCCAAATGTCTCAATCTTTAGAATTGTTGAGATTATTTTGCCTTCGTTTGCCTGTCACGAAGACAAGACAAAATGGTTGCTCTCTCTGTTTTGCTTCACACCGGAAGTGTCAAACATGGCCGCCCTTGGTCGGTTTCCTCCATTTTGACTGACACCTCAATATGTACCGATGACGTTTTCGAATAGCCATGACCAGAAATGTTTTACAATCAAAGAAAGAAAAAAAAAATGAACATTTTCGTTTTTGTAAAATATGCGAACAGTCAGTTTTGTATTTATGTTTTTTTTTACTGAGTTTATTTATATATTTACACAAATATACAATTGTTTACATTATTTTAATATCCAATTTTTTTTTTTTACCTCGGACTCTATACATTAATCTCGATCTATATATCTATCTATCTAGCTAGCTAGATATCTATAAATGCGTGTAAACAGGGTAAGAGGCAGAGTTAGATAGACATATATATATATATATATATATATATATATATATATATATATATATATATGTATATATATATATATATATAGAGAGAGAGAGAGAGAGAGAGAGCGAGAGAGAGAGAGAAAGAGTAGTTTGGTTAAGGATAACGAAGTCGGTTTTTATTTTTTTAATTGACTTCTCGTCTCTGCGAACTACCCTTCATGCCTCTGATGTAATTTGGTAGAGCATATACCTAGACGTGTTGTGGTTAATCGCAAGCGCTTTCGATTTTTGCGATTTTCGTTAAGTGGTAATTATCATTTGCTATAGGTTTTTTGTAGATTTGTTTTCGGTACTTAATGTATTCTTTCAAATAATAACATTAATACTCTAAATAAAGCTTAATAAATACAAAAGTACAGAAATAACAGATTAAATTACACTTTATTTTTCTCTCGCTAAAAACTATTAACTAAAAGAGTAAAATACGTAAAAACGCAACAAACACATAAGCAAATTAAATTTATATCCTGACATATCGCAAAATGGTGGAAAAATGAAAATTTATGAAAATACTCCATGGCATGAATAGTTCCAAGTCTGTTGAGTAGGTAATAAAACCTTTCCCCAGACCCCACATTGTTTCTGTTTTGGGGATGTCGGAGGTATTCGGGGGGGAGGGATCCAAACTGTAACAAAGCTGCTGTATACAAAACTAAATAACTAAATAACTAAAATCTAAATAACTAAATAACTAATTTGATAAGGACAATATTTCGAAGGAAAAACATGTAAATATTTTAGTCCATATGTGTATAATGACAGATGCAACCTCATTTAATTCAAAAAGCATGTACACCCATAATCATGGGTTGATGGTGTCAATTTGAATCGAAGCATATGATGCAATACTGTTGAAAATATAAATCTAACCTTAATCTCGCTGAGTGGTTTAAGCATTGTGTTAATGACTGTAATTCCAGCCGTCCGTTTTTATGGCATCCATGGCGTCGTTCCTTTATGATTGTTTTGAAAATGATTCCACCCATTATCCATTTTCCTCTTTCCGTCTTATTTACTGATGTGGTGGAGGCTGGATGGGATGCTTTTGTGCTGAGCATCACCATGTCGTTGCTAGACCCTCATCAATTGCTCGTCAGGCGAGATGCAGGGAACCTTCAAAATAGTACCAAATGAGGTTTTGATGAGTGACACTTTGCCAAAATAAATGGCTAGCAATATCCGGGTACCTTTTTTTGTGAAAATGGAAGTTGACATGCGATGGGGAATAAAAAGTTGGGAATTCAAACATCAGGAGGGAGGAGAAAGGATTGCAAGGGATTTTTTCAACGAGTGACTACGCTTGTGGTTTCAGTTCACTTTGATCTACTTTTGGGGGGTTTATTGGTAGTTTATATATATATATATATATATATATATATATATATATATTGTGTGTGTGTATTTGGCTAGTATTCTTTCATTTAAGCAAACATATTTAAGCATGAGATAATTCTACTGCTTGATTATAATTTTGTTATTTTTTCAATTTTCTGTGTCAAAATAAAAAAAAAACAACATAATGGATGTTCCATATGTATCACCTGAACTTTCAATTCTTCAGGTGGCAAATCTTTTCTGAAACTAATTTTTAAAATAAAAGAATACTCAAAACTATATTCATGAACACTCAGCAAGCTACACTATATAACAATACGTATGAAACCAGTAACAACATGTTAAAATGCTTAACGTAACACAAGTCATCATGTGAAGCTTATTCTGGCGTCCTGAAATTTAAATTGTGTACGTTTCTCGTGGAATCTTTCTGGCATTTCGTGTGGGTTGTTGGCTTCTTTTTAAAATTATTTTCTTTCCTCCAGATTTTTATTTCATTTGTTCTTCTCACCCGAACATCCATATAGCTCCCACAAAAAAACAACAGTAAACCTATGAAACAGTAATCCCTCCCCCTTTGTCAGAAACATCGCTCATGGAATGTGAGGACAAAAAGACAAAATATAGGTAACGGAGAGATTTACGAGGTTGATGAAAGTAGATGCACATTTTAATTTCTACTCTCCTTAATCAAGTTGTTAGTTGACGGTTAGGGTCAGCTCAATCTACTAGTATTGCATACATATTTTAATTAAACTGCAAACAGCAAAAACGAATATCATGTAAATGAAGAATCTACTAGTATTTAAAGTGTATCCATCTCAGGGGTAAATGTATCAAAGAATCATCGTTAATTATAACAATTTTTAATAAATTGTCGACATTACTGGTCAATGAACATTGCAAAGGCGTAATAACAATAAAGACAATTTAAATTGGGTTATAAATTTCAAACCAATTGTATAATTAAACGGTCACTAAGATTCGAGCAAGCGACACTACATTCAGATGAGCAATATTTATTGCAGAAAAACACATAAATGAACAAGTTTCACATAAACGAAAGTCATTGAATAAAAGAGTGATGTGTTTATTGCGCTATGAAGATAGTTGAATTGGTACTTTGAATGAATTTCTTTTTTTAAATGTGTATGTGTACTAGAGATAAACGTGGGAATTACATATTTAATTAAGATATACATTTCGGAAGTAAATCAGCATAACACGTAAAACTCATGCTCAAAGTTCATTATCATATTACTTTCTGCATAACTTCTACGAATTTATTAGTAAACAACATGTATATATATATATATATAAAGATATATATATATACAGTCAATAGGCACGGGTCAGTGTGCCGGTGTGTGTTGTGTGTATGTGTGAATACGTGTATCGTATTTTTATCTGCTTATCCATCTATTCACACCCTAATGCCAGGTCACACATAACATAAATTTATGGTCTACTCAACCATAGAGACAGACACCTGATTGATCATCATTTTACTGTTTTTTTCCTTTTTTCTCTCCTACTGCTACCATCTACCTCCCACCGTGCACCCACGGTTCTTCAGTACACTGACGAGGGCAGAAAATGTTGTTCTCCTTTCTTTGAGAAAACACTTTTTTCTATATAAAGGAAAATTGATATTCCTAACGTCAAAATATGGAAAATAAATTGTGAAAATACATAAAAATATATTTTTCGCATTGATTTTTTATACACACACATATATATATATATATATATATATATATATATATATATATATATATATATATATATATATATATATATATATATATATATATATATATATTTGGTTGTTATACTTTTCGACTATTTACAGTTCCTTGAATTAAATTTTTAGTCTCTTTTACCCAGTCTTACAATTTTTTTTTGGGGGGGGGGGCATCTTTTCTGCGTTTTACATTTTATTTGAAAAACTCTGTGCTCGGTCATGTACCATTTTTCTTAATTCTTCTCAAGATTGCCTTTGGATGTGTCTTCATTTCGACTTTTAGATTATATAGATGTTAGAGTATGCAGTCTGCATTGCTGCTCTAGAAACAACATGGGTAATAGTTCATTTTTACGATATTGTTATCAACTCATAGAATGGCATGATTTTTAATTTTGTATTTTATTCATTACGACGGCTATTGCATATGTTAAATAATATTAACACTCTATTGAATATTTTAATTAATAACTTCATTGTGACTTTATATGATTATGTTATTTCGATCAGTATTGTGTAAAAGTCATTAATTTAATAACTTTTCCGTTTTTAAATCTCCGAAAGAGTTACATGGCCAACCTTATTTTTATTATATATGTATAGGCATCCGAAGACATACTGCGCTTCTTTATCACTGTTGTACATGGCAGCTAGACTAGAACCCACCGCAAGCCGGGATAAAGCCTATAACAATCTAGTTAACAGTGTGCCAGTCCAGACTCGGGTACGAGGCGGGCGCTGTTGGCGACTGACATCTGGCAGCTACAAGATAGTGTTCTATAGCTTTATTGTAAAAAGGTTTGCACGTATTTTGCATTGTATCTAATAGATATTAGCGATATCACTTATCACAGTGTTCAAACAAAAAATAATATATATATATATATATATATATATATATGTGTGTGTGTGTGTGTGTGTTTATGTGTGTGTAGTGCGTCGGGCTATCTTGAAAATGAATCAATAAAGTGCTCAATTGTGAAAATGTGATAGCTAAAATACAAATTATTTGTTAAAAAACATATCTAAATTCTTCAGTGACTCACGAAATGAGGTAAGTTCGAACAATGAAATACGACGATCACCGGTTTAATCAGCCGATTACATCCCTCAAGTGCCTCTTTTGGGGAAAGTGCCGAGTTTACAGATGCTGTTTATATGACTGTATGCACCCTAAGCTTAACTTAGTATAATTTAAAAATAATTTGATAGTCGATTACGAATGCTATTGTTTGCCGGCTTCTATGGCATTTTCCAATCATGAGGTGGTAGTGTAATTTATTGATCGGCGGGTTAAATTCTGGTGTGGCCAATAATTATTAATTTACCGAGTGGGGTGTATTACTATTATTAAAGTGGTTATGTCTTAGATTTCTATTCTTAAGAGATGATTAGGTTTGAGTATAAAGTTGTTATTATAATTGTAGTATATTTGCATTGGGGAATTATCCTTATAAGTGAAATAATTATTCCATAAGGCGTATTAAAACAAGCGGATAGGTATACTATCTCCGTAATGTATGCGATCATGTATGGGATTGTGTGGGGTCCTTGTATTTGAATAGTTTCAGTTAACTTCATGTAATTAAGTTTATAAGACGATAAAAAGTTGTTTTTTTATCAATTCATACTTAGGTATTGAACTAGTAAGAAACATTAATATATATGAAACACAAACAAATAGTATATCATAAAATATATACTAATTTATGTTGTTAATTATTGGTAGGGGTTATAGGGATGTAAGTGTGGATTATATTGAGTTGGTAGCGAAGATGTAGAGCTGATATGTATGATATATTTGGAAAAAAGGGTGGTGGTATATGGTATGTAAAGAATGAATTCATAATAAAAAGTATACTTCGTAAAATCCAGTGGCGAGTTGATACGTCATGTATTTTCATATGGTGTGGTGTAGTTTAAACTTTTCTACGGATAGGGGTGAGGGCTTTGAGTGAGTTATGTGTTTTCGTTATATGCGCATTGTGATAGTAGACATTTTCTTCTGAGTGTTCATAGTTTGAAGACCTCAGTTTGATGTTCATACAGATCATGGAAATGTTATTAATCGCCTGTAAGATCCTGAAATTTTATGTGGTGCATAGTGGGAAATTCGTGGAAGTTTGTCTATTAGTGTTCCTCGATTTCATTTCATAAGTAGCAAATTCACCGAATGCGTAAAATGCAGAATTAAGGAAACCGCTGATCGTCGAATTCAATTTGTGAAACTATCTTCATTTCATGAGTCGCTGAAGATTTTAAATGGGTTGTAGGGCATTTTTCGAAAGAGTAAAGGTCTATCAATGTAAACTAAACAATGGTACGTCTCTGAAGTATGTAATGTATAGTTTAAAATTTAATAATGTATATATATATATATATATATATATATATATATATATATATATATATATATATATGGGAAATGAAAAAGGATAAACCAAAAGATGTTTTTTTTATGTATTCATCAACGTTTCGTCTTTATTTGTAAGACTTCCTCAGGATGATAATTTTAAGAAAAAATATCATGCAAGTACATAGAAATATTGGGTTGACATTATGGGTTGATGAGAAGTAATAGACGCTACTGGGAGCGCAGGACCAAGGTCCGGGCTGAGGGAAGTCGGTGGCAGAGAGTAAAATCAATGTGGATGGCTGTGTGTGAAAAAGGGGAGGAGTGCGCGTGTTAGTGTATTTGTCTTATATATATATATATATATATATATATATATATATATATATATATATATATATAGAGAGAGAGAGAGAGAGAGAGAGAGAGAGAGAATGAGAAATGATATTCTGCGACATTTCAGTGATCAGGATTTGCTATACTTTACTAATCATCTTAAAAAAACAAAAGTGTTTGTATATTTACGAACCGTTTCATCCATAAAAGCACACCGGTGATTTGTATGTCAATCCCGGATCTCTCCTCTAAAGACTCATCAGAAAAATGAATAGCTATGTAGCTAACAAAAATATAAATATACCAACAACTAACATTGATTACATTTTCACTCAATGAGAGACTTTGCAGAATGCGCACAATATTGCGCAAGAAAATAATTCTCAAAACAGTCTGCAGTTAATAAGTTTAAAGTTAATAAAAGTGTACATATTATAATGAGGCCTTAGCCAGGTCATTGTATAATATATATATATATATATATATATATATATATATATGTGTGTGTGTGTGTGTGTGTGTGTGTATGTGTGTGTATTATGTCAAGGATTACTCTGGTGCACAATGGGTGGTAAGCTTTAAAATAGACAATACCACATTATATTTTATAACATTGTTATGGGCAAGTTTTAACCTAAAATAAATACAATCAATATAAACGATAAGCCTAGGAGCTACCTAAGACCAAGAAATACCCCACTTTTACTAACTTGTAGAATACTATTTAAAAGACTAACAGGCGTAGAAATTCGATTTGGTTTAAACCTCTGTACTCTATGCACATTGTAAGCAACACACCTTAAATAATTTACTGATTTTCAGAGAATAATTATCTCGTAATTGTAAACTAGCTAAACTTATCAATAACGTATTATTTCAACTCACATTAACTTAGCTTCTTATGATTCTAAATTAATAAAGCATTTTAGAATGGTGGAAGGAATGTCTTTTAAAATCCTAGTTCACAACAACAATGTAATTGTATAAACGTAAATGAAATCCTTTTTGATAGGACATTTTTAATTCCGGGTGTAGTGTATAAGTGCAGCTTTGTTTTAAAAAAAAATAGAACTAGGACATACATTGTGCCCACTGGTTTAAAAATACAGTCATGAAAAATAGGTTCAGAAAGCATATATCATGGTTTAAGCTAACTAATACTGATTATGAGTAAACCGCAATTGATCTAGCTAAATGAGTGAATTACGCAGCAATAAAAAAACAATTCAGGTGTAAATGGCTAATATTTTGTAGAACATAGAAAGACACATATAGTACATTCAAGTGATGCAATATATGAACCATGAAATTCTATCATATAATAGTATCTAATGATAATTTACTTAATAAGAGGCAGGGAATGATCCAAAATTGTTTGCACCGATCTAAATATGTGATTTATCGTCTCGTATAACGTTAATGTGTCTGCAGTATAAGTATACTATACACAGGAGTATACAGGGAGTATTAAAATGTTACAAAGATAGAAATCAACGCATTTCAAATTAGATTTGGATATTAAATACCTGGTGTTAATAAATTTGATGTGTGGAAGACAAAATATATTATATGTATATAGGTAGGGATTATAAGATAAAGTACCCCTAAAGATCAAGGTTTTAGAGTAAATATGTGGAATTTGAGGGGAAGAGTGCATGGTGGTTAACCATTATTACAGAGTTAAGACTAACGAATGATGAGGATATATATATATATATATATATATATATATATAATGGTTAATTATGAATTATAGGTCGGACATTATTTACTATGAACATTCTGTATAAATCTTCGTGGTTGTGGTTGATAGAAAATTGTACGTACATTATACATATATTTATAGCGGAGTTTATTGGAATAAGATTGGTAGAAACATTTTAACATCGTGAATTCTTTTTTCTTTATTTAATTTCTTTTCGTGTGTCTAAATTCTACTGATTAAACAGATGAGCTAATATCTAATATTACACTGGACATTTCTACTAATTGCCTTAGCTTAATTTGAAAGTAATCTCACATGATCTGCGCATTATTTTAATTTAACGATTGTCGGTGGGAAATAAAAGGTAGGTATTTCAATCTGAATATTAGCTGATGCGACTTATAAAATACACACCATTAGTAGTATATGTTACTATATACTATTAGAAAGTTTTAAGCTGTCTTGATTCCGGTCATATTTGGTAATTTAATATTATTTTAAATTAAAAAATCCGTAGAATACCTTACATACGAAATAAATCTAAACCATATTGGTCATAGGTTGTTACCTCATTAAACATGTATTCCTTTGCTCATTTTTAGAATGTTGAGGTCCTTGCTCTTCACATATTCTAACAATCCTTTTTCAAGAAGAAAAAAAAATATATATATATATATATATGAATATTTTGGCAAGTATTTTTAATTAGCATGTGTTCTAAATATAATTTGGCATTTAAACTATTAATTAAACACTTAATTCAGTAAGTAACATATATCATTTGTTTCACCAAAGCTAGAAGCTTTTGGAAAAAAAACTTATGAATCTCTCGAGTTATTGGTCTTGAAGGTTGTGATGTTGAGATACGTTTTTTTATCATTTAAAAAAAAAATTGATGCCGGTTAGGTAATTTTACATTGCCCGTATTAATTGTATGCTTATACGCAACTAAGGCTTTAAAATACCCCTTAATGATTGCCTCTTCTAAGTGCTATGTATTTTCGTATCTCTATACTTTAGAATGATTCTCCATTATATTTACCACTAAATTGTATATCTTATTATTATTATTATTATTATTCGTATATTGACTAAAAAACTTAAAAATGTTAACTTGCCATTAATTAATTATTAACTTTTCTGGAAGATTTTTCTTCTGAGTATTTTCTAAATGTTTTACTTCATAAAACAAGATGCCTGCCCTTTCTGTGAAGGCACACATGTTTTCGATCGATATTACTTCAAAATCTTCACATAATTCATTTTAAATATGAATTTTTCCTTCTTTGTTTTTCCTGCTTCGGCCTCATATTACGTGTATTTATACATGTGTTGCATATGTGCATTTTTATATCAGTATAAATAGGTGTGAATTTCTATGTTCGTAGATAGTATCCCTGTCTATTTGCTTGTCAGTTCCAGACGATTGGATGTAAACGTCAAAGCGATGTTTATCTGTCTGTGTTGAGCTTGGCTTGATCACCTTTAAGGCAGAGCACTAGACTATTCGAAATAAAACACCATGAATAAATTAATAATTAAATAAAACTAAATTAATGGTTATCATTATTTGAAGATGATTTGAATTAACACGTATTTTTAGGGAGTAGATTGTTCTTATTAAACTAAAGAAAAACGTTACGAATATACGCTCAGCTGGAAAAAGGTTAACTTCATACAGCTTTCACCGAACATGTTCTCAAAAATGTAGTTAAATAATTTGTGCATAAATAACGACTTTCATAGCTTAATATATATATATATATATATAGAGAGAGAGAGAGAGAGAGAGAAAGAGAGAGAGAGAGAAAGAGAGAGAGAGACAGAGACAGAGAGATAGAAAGAGAGAGACCGAGAGAGAGAGAGAGAGAGAGAGAAAGAGAGAGATACGGATAGACATATACACAGAGGCACATAAATATATATATATATATATATATATATATATATATATATATATATATGTGTTGTGTGTGTGTGGGTGTGGGTAACTCTATAAATGTATATATACTTGATAGCTAGCATTATTTGTATATATATATATATATATATATATATATATATGTGTGTGTGTGTGTGTGTTATGACAACTGATCAGCATATAAAATAAGTCGGTCAAACATATAATAGACAAGCCTCAAAATAGACAAATGTTAAGAGGGTAATGTCAGCTTTTTGATTCGATAAACGGTCGACATTTTTACCCCATCGTCGAACGTATTTCATGAATTATGGGTCTAAGTGTTGGAGGAAAGTGCCTTCGGGTTTAATTAGCAATTGGTGAAATAAAATAAAAACTTAGTTTAATGTCACTATATTCAAATACGTTTATTTTCTTTGCGAGTATGCATTTGAAATGCACGTATTTCTTTAAACTCTACTTGGAGAATCTCGTTGGTCTTCCCAATATTTAATAACACTGGTAATCAATTCTCTGCTTCTCAGTATACACCAATCAATCTCATTCGCATCATTAACAAACCGCTAGCATCTGTGATAAATAAATCAATTAGTAGTCACCTCAGTAAATAAAATCTACTTAATTACAAGCAATACGGTTTTCATCTTGCAAAGTCACCGCTGAGGTGTTCAATGGTATATCGCATACGTCCATTAAATATCTTGACGGTTACATTATGTCAAGAGCAATAGTATTTAGTATATGTAAGGCGTTCGATAGGGTCTGGAACAAAGGGTTACGCTACACACTTGCTCGCTATCTAATATCTGGCAATATCTTCGCAATCATTGAATACTTTCTGTCGGATAGGTTTATAAACTATATTCGTTATTTGGTACAGATCAAAGGCACATAAGGTCATTGCCGGCGTGTTTTAAGTTACTATTGTTGGGCAAACACTATTTCTGATCTCCATTCATAATCTTCCAAATTATATCTTGAGAACATGTGCTGACATCTACACAGACGACACAACTGTCTATGGCAGCACCTAATAATCTCTGATTCTCTCTCTTTTTGGACCTAGAGCATGTGGTGCACCGGATAAAACATTGCTTGTTTGTGTTAATACCTATAAAACCAAGCTTCCTTTCTTTCACCACCAACGCTCAGATTACTGTTTTGCCTCGGTTGAAATGAATAGCTCTCTCCCTGAGGAAGCCTCTTATTTTGATAAACTCTTAGGGGTAAATTTCACTCAAGATCTTAAATGGAGCATATATACCATGTTTGTTGCTAAGGTCGCTGGAGAAATGGTTCACTCATTTACCGTTCCAGAAAATACCTGATTCAATAGGAACTACGGAAAGGTTGCCAACATCTAATGTTAATGTTTAAATATTGATTTATTAAATAAACGCAAAGCTAAATTAACAAATCAGGTCTATATAATGTTAGATACGTGTATATATTTATGTATCTGTTTGCGTGGAGTAGACTCAGCAACTAATTAACCGATCATTATAAATTTGGGAACAAAGCTGCTAAGCGTAACGGTATGAAAGGTTTACTTTAGTTTTATGCCGTGGGGACAAAGCGGGTCTGACAACTTTTCATAAAAATTAAAATATTCTTGATTTTGATCAAGTTTAACCATATATATATTAGACATGAGTAAAAATGTTCACTTTCAGTTGGGTATTTAAAGGGTAGTTGGGGGAGATAATGTGGGCACAACTTCAAATTAAAAATTCAAATAATATTTCTGATCTGCATGAAATTTGAGCCATAGTTATTAAAATCCCGTGCTCCACATTCTGGACGTTTTTCTTTAATCAACATTATTTAATTAATTTTGATAAAAAATTGAATATGGATTATAGATATAAGGTTTAGTAGCATGCATATGTTTATTTATTTTCAGTATGGTTTCATGTATGTGGCGAAACATTGTTGTGTTCGGGTAACTAAAGTTATTATTACCTAGTAAAAAACACGTATACTGATTGTTTGTTTCACTAACGCACAAAATGGTTGACACTAACCACGAGAATGGAAGAGTTGTGCGTAAATTATTTCAAACACACATGACATATTCAACATGGCAACATGGCAAAATGCGAAATCGTTAGTCCGTACATGTAGCCAGTTAAGTACGCCAGATTCGCAGTCATAATCGTATATGCGTCTGTAGGCATGTGTGTATTTTCCGTGTAAATGTATTGTTTTTGCCTGTCAGTAGATTATTATTACGCGTGTGTGTGTGTGTGTGTGTGTGTGTGTGTGTGTGTGTGTGGTATAATAGCATTTTATATAGCACGTAAAACATCCCCACATTATTTGCCCATGGATTGATATAAAAAGACATCCGCCCTGATTTATATTCATCCTGCCAAAAATGGGGCATTGTTTTTTAGTGGTGTTCTTCTTTTTTGAAAAACCAGAGTCGTACTCTTCGTGAAGGTCACGCTTGTGTTTTGTTACATTTGTTTTTTTTCAGCCCACTTTATAAAGCAAAGTTCATCACTGAAAGAGACATCATACCCAATTATAAAGGATCAGATTCTGCTCGCCTATCGCAACCATTTACATCGTATTAACATCTTCCCTTCGTTGAGTTTACATTTACGTTTTTAGCAGTCATTTGAGAGAATAATAACTGCTGGATATTTTTCGTATGAATAAACTGCATTTATCAATTAACCATGAAATCCTGGGGAGTGGCCGTGGTGAAGCTGATACCGCCGCTGACTGACGACATGGATGTACCAAGTTCAAGTTTATTCGGGTCCATAACACGATTCGTACGTATGGATATTAGAAACTTTCACGTTTCCCCTCCGGTAAGTACAGAATTCTAGAAAGAATCTATCAAACCAATGACAACAATAGAATCAAGCCGCTCCCCGAATTCGCTGATCCACACCAAACAAAATGAACTGTGTATTCCGAATTGAATTCCATCAGAATTGTTAAGTCCAGAAGAACTGCTACCTCTCTGAAAATTGTAATCCATATGTTTCTACATAAAAACCCCCAAACATAATAATTGATTTGAAATAATATAGAATTGTTATATAAGAAAGCTAAATAGTGCCAGGTTATGATTAGTCGAATGTGGTCTCTTATGATGAAAGAAATGCTCAATGGATTTATACAAATCTGGGTCATAGCCATTTTACTGACAGGCTTCCTCGCGAAACGCATCGTTTTTATAGCAACATATGAAAGGTTAAAACGGTATGTGTTAGTAATATACACTTAAACGTAAATCATACATTGCCAGGGGTTGGCTGTTATGGAGAAATACCTTTACACTAATTCATGTAAAATTAAATGCCAGATATTCCGATTATCTGCCCCCCCCCCAAACACACATACACATATTGTGACACCAGCCTCAGGTGGTACCACACAACATTGCGTTAATAGTTCAGCAGGATGAAAATACTGATGAGGAAAGCTCCAATGAAAAGGTACTTTTTGAGGAGGCTTATTGGCACTCCAAATCCGGTCACCGTCAGCGAACAATCACTGGTAATCTGCCGTTGCGTATCCACATAATCATTTCAAATAATTATCGAAAGAAATATCTTGTCACACGCGAAACCAAGTGTTACTGCAAGTGAGCAATCACAACAAATGACACGTGTGAGAACTTCTAGTGAATAAAAATAAAATTCATATACTATTTGTATTTTATTTATTTAAATAATTTAACAAAAGTGAATGTTTACTAGTATTGTGTAGAGTTTTCCTCGTCATTTCCGATCGACGAATAATTCATAGCGAGAAACTATAAAACTACGAACACGATATAAACCAAATAAAACATAATAAAAGTGTCGCTCATAAAATCTCTCGAAATGTATGATGTGGTTTCGTCACTGTTTAATATTAATTCACCACAGACAAGGCATATAGTCACTATGACGTTGAGTACTACTGATATAAGAGGAGCATATTTTTGTATAGATGATTCTATATGGGGAGTTGTGCACAACATGTTTGTTAGCAGTACATTTAAATTTCTCCATGTGATACAGTCATGAAAACAGGGAGTAGCGAGGTAATGGATTCTAAAGGCAATTCTAAAAAAACAGCTATTTTAGAAACCAGTTTTGCGGCATTTATAAATTTATTTGTGAACCTACATTCATTGTGATCCTATTTTCTTCATTGTATTTAACGAATCCTATTTCCATTTCTCCCTAATTTACGTCAAAATAGGCTTGCCATTAACGTGTTCTTCTCCTAGTTATTCCAAATTGATGTACAAATAAGCCCGCCATTAACGTATTATTCTCCCATTTCTCTTTAATAGACGCACAACTAAGCCTGCCATTAACGTATTATTTTCCCATTTATTCCTAATTGACGTATAAATAAGCCTGCCATTAACGTATTACCCTCCTATTCCCCCCCATTGAAGTACAAATAAGCCTGCATTAACGTATTCTACTCCCATTTCCCCCTAATTGACGTACAAATAAGCATGCCATTAACGTATTCTTCTCTCATTTCTCCCTAATTGACGTACAAATATGCCTGCCATTAAGTATTCTCCCATTTCTCCCTAATTGACGTACAATAAAAAGCCTCCCATTAACGTATATTTCCCTATTCATCTCTTATTGACGTAGAAATAAGCCTGCCATAAACCTGGCAATCTCATATAATATTGATGCTGCGTATTTTGATATTGAGGATTAGATAAAAAAAAAGTACACATCCCGATGGAAATGGTTACGTCGCCTTACGCAACAGCAATATCGTCCAACCGATGTTCCTTTATGACATGAAAAATGAACGAATGAACACTCATATAAACAAAGGTGCAAATTATAAAAACATATGCAGCGAGATGGAAAACAATTTATCTCGGTAAGTGGTAATAAGCGGTTGAGATCAAACTGAAATGATCATCACGTGAAAGCACTTTGATGTCTATCAAGCTAAATCGACCTTTTACAGGCGCAGGTAAAATCAACGACAGACACCTGCTTCTGTTATCATTTATACTTCGAATTATGAAATGAATACGCTTCACCATTTCATATATATGTATATATTTATATAAAAATAATATATATATATATATATACATATATATATATATATATATATATATATATATATATATATATATATATATATATATATATATATATATATATATATATATATATACTGTTTGACAATAATAATGCTTTACTTTTCTTCCCCGGATAAGTGTATCTCAATTTCAAATCACTGTATGTGCTGATTGACGGCAGACGTGTTGTCTCGAGCGTTCCTTACGTAATTCTGGCTTGAATCGACAAACAGTGTTCGATCCTAGCGACAACCTGCAATCAACACTCTTGTGCTGATGAGGGCAAAAATACCGAAACGATATCGTCTGTAGGTTATAAAAAGCTTTAATATTTAATACAAAAATATTTATGCATATATATATATATATATATATATATATATATATATATATATATATATATATATATATATATATAAAGAGAGAGAGAGAGAGCTAGACAGACAGACAGACAGAGATTTTGGTCGTACACAATTTTAATATACAATCGAACATTATTGGAGGCACTGCCATTATAATCGCTGGTGAGGTTTGTCTTTTGTGTTAATTTATATTATTCTTAAAGAGGAATAGAATAATCAACATATATATATATATATACATATATATATATATATATATATGTTGATTAATTAATTTCAAATATATTGATAACATAAAAATCAATATTTTTTCAAACGTTCCCAATACAAAATCAGTAGTTTTTAATACAAGAACAACATCCAAAATTAGTCTTCTTTTTCGTTATATCCTCTTCTCATTCTTTCTATCCTTACTTTCTCACAATCCGTGGATTAAATAGTATTAATAATGGGGTGATACTACTTATTGTTTAAAATCGACTATACATATCTTCATTTGCTAGTTCGTTCCATGACTGTTCGTGAGTAAATTGCAAATTGTAAATCATTTTAACAATTAATATGGATTTAAAAAACTCAGCCCAATCCCAAAACAAGGGAATATTTTAAAATATGTTTTTACTGCGTTTTTCGCCTGATACGGCAACATTTTATATTTGGCGTTTTTTTTCCTATTTGTAGGCATTAACCGCGTCTCGTTTTGATGAGTTTTTCGTTCGCATTGCCATGTCTCAGAGGATCGCATGCTTATCATTATTATTATTTACTCCCTAAAAGTTGTTACACGAATCATTATCAGTGATTTCACACTGACAACAACAAATGGTGTTACTTATAGTCTGAGTGAAAAATAAGTCTCTCTAGATTTCCAGTACTCTTCGCCTCTTTCGATAAGTGTTGCAAATCAGTTAACTTCCTCGCAACATCTGTTCACCACAGATTTTTCCATGACAACTTCGGTTGGCATTCTCTACAAATAAGCCTCCTCGTGTTTCTACTATTCTATGTGCCCTTCCGGTGCTCTCTCCCGTCACTTCTCCGTCCTCGCTCTTTTCATCCTCCTTGACATTTCATGAATTCCGTTGGTGCCATCGTATATGTGCGTGTTCAAGACACACACATACATATAGTGCACTAGCTTCTGGAGGAGAGGAGGTCATATTATGGAGGTTTAGGAAGGGTTAGTTCCCTTTGATTCATCTGGAAATAGTTCTATTTTTTAAAACTGTTTCTATTTTAACGCCTGTAGTTGGTTGCTCTTCCATGAATATGTGAACAGTTTTCTGTACTCGTTAAGTTTCCTTTATATTTAATTATTATAATATTCAACTCACTAGCAGTTCTCACACAGGTCATCGTCAATGATTGCTCACTGCCAATAATCGGTGGTGTTCGCCGGTGTCTGAGTGATAACAAGTCTCACCATATTTCCAGTGCTCGCCATCTCTTTAAATAACCATTGCAATTGTCTTTACGTTATCGCAACAGCCGTCTATCATTGATTTCTTGATGGCAACAACCGTTAGTCCTATCTGAGAATTGGGTGTCAATAAGCCTCTTGAGTACTCTCTGCAGTCTTCCAGTGGAGTTCTGGTTAGTGCTCTCCCTCCTAGGTCGTTCTATATTCTTTGACTCTTCACGACTATTTTGTGTCCTATGACTCGAAGCTTGTGCACACACTTTATTTTATGAGATGTATTGCAGTTTCAGTTCCCTTGGGTGAATGTGGTTGTGTCTTTCTAAGTTTTAGCTGTATTTCTATTGCGACTTCTATGCGACTTATGAGTGTATGAGGATTCGTTTCCACATTCAAAGGTTTTCCTAAAGATTTCAGATGTTTTCGATGTATATCATCATCATCATCATCATCATCATCATCATCATCATCATCATCATCATCATCGTTAGTATTATTAACTTGTCGATCGATAAACGAACTGACATTTAATTTCAAACTAAAGCAAGGTACATCAAAGAGAATATTGCTAAAATTCTATGTAAGTGAAGTGTGATATGTCAACAAACGAAATAAGCACTGCTGTTTCAAACATACAGAATTACATATTAAAAACTGACAAAATGCCTATTAAGACTAAAACTTAACAAAGATATATGAACTCACAGACAACTATTTTAAAATAAACGTGACAGACTAAGATCAGACTGAGGGAGATATCCTATTATAGAGTTGTTTGGTCACATATACGTTTTTACTATATAAATATTATATACGTTTTAACTATATAAATATTATATACGTCAGGTAAAAAATAATGAATGCCTTATCCGTGTGACGAACACAGAAGATGAATGCGTGTATGCATATTTCATGCATTTCTTTCTTTAATGGCCAACTTTCTATTGTTGTCGGATAGGAACAGCGGGGTTTATCGTTCGTCGCATGTCGAGAAACAATTATGGCTTAACCCTCAGTTACCTTCTGCGTGTTCGACATTAATTACTCGTTCTTTTTAATGAGAAGGGCGGGTACGTTTGATTTGATTCTGAAAACGACTAACAGAGTTCGGGGCGGATTCACCGAGAATCGAAAGACCATCAATCTTTGTTGTTACTCTTAAACGCGGGCTTTCAATTCACAAGTCTGACCGAAATGTAAATATTGTTACGCTTATATATATACATTAGCTTATAGTAGTATCGTTTAGAGATGAAGAATACACAGTTTGACTTCATATTAATTAAGATAGAATGTTCAATTAAGCACCCACAGCTCTACCTAAAATAATTAAGCACTCGGCAATCGAAAATGCAAATGTAATTTAGGCATTATTATATAAGGCGTTCATAAAGTTTCTTTACAATTTAAAACGATTATTTCGAAGACAGTTAATGAGATATCTTTTCAGATATTTTTTGGTTTTAATCACTGTTTATTGAAGTGTTTATTAACAATAATATTTTGTATTTCTCATATTCGCTAAGTGAATCCATGTAAAATGGCTTCTTTTCAAGTAAAAGCAAAATGTGTACCATGGTTTATTGCGACAAAATCGGATGTGCAGATTCAGCAAAACTATGGAACTAAATAGATCTAACATCGCGTCTTTCAATTCGTGAATTATACAAGATATTTATTGAGGTACGGTCAGTGTTAGATAAAGGGGGAAGTGGGCGTATTAAAAATAACCGACAATTTTTGTCTGGCTATTTTAGTGTTGATCCCTTCAATTTTCCGGATTAAAATCTTAATCTCGGAAGGAAATTGGCTGATGAAACTGCCATAGTGTACATGTTGGTCCAGAGTACTTTCTGACCCGTCTGGGTCCATCGTCAGTGGAATAATGACAAACAGGTAAAGACCTGGAGTGAGATTTATAATTAATTATGGCGGGAAAATTTAACTATGTTTATTAGGTATTATAAGCATTTAAGTATATTAGTGCTAGTGTTAAAATTAATCTTGTTAATAGCAGGTTTTTTTAGTTTTAATGAGTAATGCTTCTAGTATGTGGAGTTTTTGAGTATTAGTATTATGTTCTAGGATTTAAGGATTTTAGTATTGTCTACGAGAAGTTTTCGGATTTGAGAGCGGGGACAGACTCTGTTCAGGAGGTTGACCATGCATCTATCCGATAATAGTGCTATAGCTAGACACCTTACTAATGAACATTCCTGTCCCCGCTCTCAAATCCGAAAACTTCTCGTAGACAATACTAAAATCCTAGAACATAATACTAATACTCAAAAACTCCACATACTAGAAGCATTACTCATTAAAACTAAAAAACCTGCTATTAACAAGATTAATTTTAACACTAGCACTAATTTACTTAAATGCTTATAATACCTAATAAACATAGTTAAATTTTCCCGCCATAATTAATTATAAATCTCACTCCAGGTCTTTACCTGTTTGTCATTATTCCACTGACGATGGACCCAGACGGGTCAGAAAGTACTCTGGACCAACATGTACACTATGGCAGTTTCATCAGCCAATTTCCTTCCGAGATTAAGAATTAATCCGGAAAATTGAAGGGATCAACACTAAAATAGCCAGACAAAAATTGTCGGTTATTTTTAATAATACGTGTCTTAAAGAAAAAATGCTGCCTCGATACACACACATATATATATATATATATATATATATATATATATATATATATATATATATATATATATATATATATATATATATATATATATATATGCATATATATATATATATACATATATATATATGCATATATATATATATATATATATATATATATATATATATATATGCATATATATATATATATACATATATATATATGCATATATATATATATATATATTTATTTATATATATATATATATATATATATATATATATATATATATGCACTGATGAGAGCAATAAGCTTGAAACGCTAGCGTCTGTATGTAATAATAATCTAATATTTATTCATAAATATTAGATTTAGCCCCTTTAAGAAATTAAAGTTGAGCACTCTCGAGGATGTTAAAAATACACTGTCAAAAAACTCTAATGCAAAGTTCCGAATACGTTCGTAGAACACTCTCGACTAGTCTTCTATCTGTGGCCGCTTCTAGGTAAATATACTTTAATTACGTGACAGTTTCCGTTGACCGAGTGCTTGCAGAATCTAAGCAGACTTTGTGAAACGGGTTCGCACCTCCCGATCGTCTAAAATTGTTACTTTTTTTCACTGATGAAAGTAATAAGCTTGAAACGTTAGCCTCTGTAGGTATAATTCATTTTATATTTATATATATATATATATATATATATATATATATACATATATATATATATATATATATATACATATATATATATATATATATATATATATATATATATATATATATATATATATATATATATATATATATATATAGTGTTAGAATAAAAGAAATTCCGGAAATAAATCTGAGTCTGAGAGATCAATGTCCTAAGCAGAGCAAAATGTACGGGAACTTAATAATAGACTGATACGTAGCCATAAGGCATATTCCGACAAATTCGTAGAATACTTAGTCAGTCTTTCTAGATATGCCGTCTTTCGCATAAATATAATTTAAATTCCCTTCTTTTATGTGGTAATGTGGTTCTTGGATGTGGTGATGTAGTGATTGCTTACGGAGTCTAGTTTGATTCTATGGCAGGGGTTGGAACCGTGCAAACTGTCTGAGATTATCATTCCCTACACTGATGAGAACGAAAGCTTGACACGCTGGTGTATGTAGGCAAACATAATTTAATATAATTTATTGATATTGTTATATATATATATTTATATATATATATATATATATATATATATATATATATATATATATATATATATTAATTTTGTATAAAACAAAATTAATGGCGTAAATAATATTTTGAATCATGCTCTATTAATTCAAATCTAAATAACATGTCTACATATGTATACACATTTCAGAAAATCTTCAATATCATAATTACACTAGGGTAACATGACGATTTAATCACTGTTCTCTTCACCACATATTGTTTATCGATACGAAGTCAAACACATTTCATGATATATATATATATATATATATATATATATATATATATATATATATATATATATATATATATATATATATATATATAGGGCTTTGCGCACCCTACTACATTTAGAGCTGCTCCGCTCCTGCTACAGTGCACAAAATTGGAGCTGGCTCCTCTCACGCTCCCTATTTTCAAAAAGGAGCCGCTTCAGCTCAAACTCCTATAAAAAAGGAGCGGATCTTTTTCAGCGCTCCATAATGAAAATGTACCTGCTTTCATACACGTTCTGTGTTGCCAATGAGTGGTTGAAAGATAGGGGTGGGCGTTAAAGGATATCGTCAATATCGGTGAGGATGTCACTTTAAGTGACTGTAAGATAATATTTGACAAAATCTCGGTAATATTTTGAGATGTGCTAAGTGTTATAGTACATGTGGACGAAGCATAGGATTATACAGTAAACTCGTTTACTGAGGTATAACATAGAAATAGAAACATCCCTGAAGTATTTTAAAACAATTTTAATTGTCATTACATTGACAACCTATTTTTTCAGGTGGGAAAATTTGACCCGATGTTTTTCTATTTATTTTGGAAGGGAATAATGTTTTTCTTTTAAACATTATTAGTGGTCATTTTCTTTTTAAAGAAACCATTTCTCTGGGAGAGGAGAGTCAACCAGGGTAACATTAATCGTGGTGCTGTTGTTTAATATTTGTTTGTTTTACGAAGGTAACTATACTCTATAATCTATATTAGTATTTACTACAGAGAAACGTGCAAGTACTTTCAAACAAATCGATTTATCCATTTTTTATTCAATAGTACAATTTGGGGCGAAAAAAAAAACAATGAACTTTATTTCTTAAAGATTGAATAAATATTTTTCATAAGTATGCCGGAAAATATCAATAAATTGTCAATAAACAATTCAGATATCCATTTAATGTCTTAAAATGGCATACATAATATCTGGCATAGACCTTGGGAGTTGAAAAAATATCGGGTCAAATTTTTCACCACCGAAAAATGAACTGGAGCAAGCTTTTTTAGGTCGGGAAAAAATAAAAATTATTAAAATGAAAATTTGCATAAAGGTGAACACGTCTATATTTGAAATCTCTAACAAAAACAAACTTTTTACAATTTTAATATTCGATAATAGAGTTTTTAAGATAAAGAAATATATGTAATCTACTTTCGGTTCTAAAAAAACAAATTAGTCAGAAAGTCTAATTATTTGCTTTTTTAAGTTAACATTTACGATATGTTCTTTAATTAAATTAAGTTTAAACATCGATTTAATTGTAGAATAGAAACCGCTGTTTTCTTGTTCGCTCATTTCGCTTGGTATTCGCCCAAATTTCAATTGAAACTGATTGTTGGTCCGAAATAAAATTCTCATTTACTTTTTAAAGTGTTGAGAATTCAACTTCAATTCCAGGTTTTAATCTCTGGCGACCATGTCGGTTTTTATTTTTTTTCTCCTTGGACTGAAGATATGTTTCCTTGGACTAAAGATATTTTTACTGCTATAATATTTTATTACAAACAAACCAATCTTTGAACATTCTATTTACAAAAGCAAGTTTTAACAGAATTTAACGAATTTAAAAGCAAACATGAAAAGGTTAAAACATACTAGTCGTGAATTTAAGAATGGCAAAATGTCGCCGAAAAGACGACGGGTAAGAATGTGGCATAAAAGTTCAATTTGATATATGCTAAAAAATAAATTAGAATTTTTTGTGCCATTTCACCCCAAAAATCGATTTTATCGAACATTTGGGTGAATACCGAGCGAAATGGGCGAGAAAATTCAACGGCCCTTATAGTACAATTGAACTTAAAATTCTTTATTTAAAAACACGAATTGAAAGAAAAATTGACTTATTTATTCAATCAACAATAAAAATCCTTGTTTATGACAAAAAAGTTTAAATATTTAAGAAAATAAATTCAATAACATGTATAGACTCACTGGCGCATTTGAAGACATTTGCTGCCGAATTGTCTCCTGCCTTAAGAAAACTGTCCCATCACAAATGTAACATGTCGATGTGGAAAATGTTCTCCCTCTCTCTCCCTTCTTCTCCTCCCCCTCTCTCTGCATATCTCATATACATTTACCAGAGATATCATTTTTAAAAATAATTAAGAGCTGAGACTTTCTTTTCTTTTCCTTTTGTTGCCGAATAAAAAACTAATGTTTAAAAACAAATCAAGCTTGCTTGTTTGCGTATAATATTGTATTCTTCTATACATGTGTGTGATGTGTGTCTATGTAACTGTTCTAACGTAATAGTCTTTAGGGTTGCATAATGGGAACGTAGGTCTCTTAAATTCGACTTGATATGATAATGTAAAAATGTCATGTTACTTTTGGAACTTCTCTCCCTTCTCACGGTTATAGTTTGCGTATTGGTTAGAAAATGCATGTCGATTAAAAAAATAGAATTTTAATACACCAAGAAGCAGTGAATGACATTTGCACGCCGGTTAGAGAATACTACTGAGTAATATTGTTTTGTCCGTCTGGATTATCTTATTTTTATAATTTTTATATTTTAGACATTTTTATTTCAGTATAGATGGTGGTCCTGACGTGTGTGCACAGTTAAGCCAGAATATGAATTTATTTTGTAGCCGATTTTAAATGTTTATGTAAAGTATATTGATTTCCCTTGTATTGAGCACTTTTGAAAATATATTCATGTTAAGTTAATTTTATCAATACTTTGGAATTGGCAAAGCAAGTTAAATCACAAAAGGTATCAGTTAAAAAACAAAAAGTGATGTATTTCTGCTCGCAATCTCAATATTGTTTCTTCCCTTCCTTTCATCTCTTCAGCTAAAGTTCAATAGTACTGATCATTGTGGTGATATTACTGTTTTGTTGACGTAAATCATATATTATTCATATCTTGAGATTTATAATACGTTGTATTAGCTTTTCCTATTAAATATGGAGCGAGTGAACACGAGGTACAGAAGCGAGTGTGATCTACACGTTATAAAATAAGAGGTTATGGTAAAATAACATATAGTGACCGGGGTTGAGAATGATGGACTAAACCTTTGAAAGAGATGTGTCAATTAGAGTATACATTGCGAATCACGGCTAATGTGAATAATTCTAATTGATTTCTTAGCATAATTTAATCCCAGAATTAATGAATATATCTCATGTATTTTCGGTTATACTCTACGCATTGTTACAGTTTTAAGAAAATAAGTGTTGATTCACTGAGCTTTACACACACACATATATAAGGAGAGACATTTGAAAGAAAGAAAAACAAAACAATATTATTTATGTATTAATCAACGTTTCGTCTTTATTTCGAGACTGTCTCAGGATGATTGTTTTAAGACAATATTACACACAATTACAAATTGTGTGAAACAAAATCGGTTTCCTGGTTGGGCCTTGTATTGTAGTGAAGAGAAGAATAAACAGTTCCGTATACCTTTGTAAATATTTCATTCACAAAAGAAAGCGACAACGAAAATAAAGCTGAACTGATGAAGCATATAAAATGGAAACGAAAAGTCTCACGGGCGAGTTCATTCAGTGGGAGGGCAGTAAGAATATAACACTTTTCCCTTCAAGTATTTTTATTTTTCAATTTTATTTATTCATTTATTATTATTATTATTATTATTATTATTATTATTATTAAAAATAATAATAATAATAATAATCATAATCATAATCATAATAATAATAATAATAATAATTGTTATTGTTATTGTTATTATTATTATTATTATTATTATTATTATTATTATTATTATTATTATAATAACAATTATATGTATTTTATTCTATTCTATTTTTTTCACTAGTGCCTTATTTAGTAACGAAGTCCTTGTATTTCTCAGGAAATAGCTGTATTCTGCCAGATCTTTGCAGTGGCTCGGATTGCACTTTGCTCTCAACTAGTTCCACACGAGCGTTTTCTACTATCCGTTCAGAATATTGTGCAGATTCTTTTTTACTTTCTGGCTTACTTACGAGTAACATGCAAACATCCTCTAACATGTTGTCTCAATTAATTGAGTTGAGAGCCAAGTCTCTAAAGTTGGCGGTAGTTTCGATGCCAGAAGGTAGACGTGCATGGGCATAATGAGGATTGATTTTCAGTAACGTAGCCGGTATAACCGGTGGGTCATACTTACTCGACCTAATATGATATCTGACGTATACTTGGCCTTGTTTTGCCCACAGGGGAATAGAAGTACCAGAAGTTGATTTACGGCTGTACTTAAATAGTCTATCGTGAGGGGGGTCGCGTTCGTAGCTGTGCAGAGCAATGATCGAATAGAATGTAGATCATCAGGTAGAATATTTTCCCAACAGGATAGTCTGATATTGCGAGTATGTAAAGTTACTTGTATGGACTTCCATAGTGTGCCGTTTAGTTTCTCAAATGGCAAATTTCCTTCCGTGTAATATCTACTCGTTTTCGAAGTTGCAATGCCTTTCCCGTGTAAGTAATTAGTAGTTTCCTCTGACAGAAAACCAATAGCTCTATCTGTGTGAATCATGTCGGGTTTATCAAATATCGCAAATAGTTGATTCAGGCATTGTGTGACAGTTTTTACTTGTCATATCTTTACATAGGAATGCAAAGGGAAAACGAGAGTATTCGTTGAGTATCGTATTTGCTACCATGCGTGAACGTAGGCAGTAGTCCCTTGAAATCCACGTTTAATCGCTGAAACGGAAGTATTGCTTTCATGAGAGTTACCTTGTTACGGTAAATATTTTGGGTGTTAAATACTGGCAAGACAGCCACAAATAAGCTACTCCTTTTATTTGGTCGAGTGAGAAAGGAAAGTTTCTTTCTTTGGAAACATGAAATAGCCGTGTAATGCCTGGGTGAAATAATTTACAGTGAAGGTCGCGGAGATCTTGTAAAGATTGAGTGAGTGCAGATATTTGAGAAAACGCATCCACAAAAGTATGTTCTCTTCCAGGACGATAGAGGATGCTAAACTTAAATTGTGGCAGTTCAATGCGCCAACGGCATATTTTGTCATTTTTTGATTTTCAATTTCCTGGTATTATCAAACATGAATTAATACTCTTTTGGTCTGTAATAATAGTAAAGCGTTGACCAAGAAACATATGTCGCCACTTTCGTAGCAGCTGCTTTTTTTCTATTGCATGATGTTTCGTTTCACTAGGGCTTAGTATCCTGGAGTAGAATGCAACCGGACGGTTTTCTTGATTAATGGTAGCCGCAATACATTTTCTCTGAACAATTCTGGATAAATTTGCTGTAGTAAGAGAACATCCCAATAATCCGTCTTTGTGATTCAAGATTTAGAGGAGGTGGTTGCTCAAGTAAAGATTTAAGGCGATGGTAGTCGGGCGATATCTGGTTGTTTTAGATAGTGTACCCAAGTAAAGTTATAGTCGAGACTGAAACGATGCTTTTATTCTTATTAAGTGTGATGTTGTGCTGGTTAGCGACCTCATAAAATCTTTGAAGATTGTAGTCATGCTTTTTTTAGGGTTTTCCACAGAAAGTGACGTTATCTACATATACAAATATATCCAAAAAATGCTATCTGCTGACAATGACGTCAATGGTTCTTTGGAAGGCGATTACTCCATTGGTAACACCGAATAGCACACGAGTAAACTGGTATAATTTTCCATCCGTCTCGAAGACTGTAAATTTACGATCCTCCGTACTGATGGGGGTTTGATGGTATGCTGATTTAAGATCAAGAGTTGTAGAAATATTGTACCGGGTTATTTCCTCGACTATTTTAGATATACTCGGTATAGGATAAGCGTCTAATTCTGTAAATCTGTTGATTGTGTCGCTATAATCAATCACCATTTTTTCGGTTTTCATTTGATGTTACTAGAACCTGCGTTAGCCAAGGGGAAATTGAGGGTTCTATTGTATTTTCCTCCAACAATTTCACAGTCTCTATTCTTATGAATTTGCCGTCAGCAATTTTGTGGCGGTTAGAGTTATAAGATCATTAGTGATGGGGAACTAGTGATATGTAAGCCAATATACTCGTTTATTATGAGATCAGCTATCGGCTGATCGCGATGGTAGAATATCTTACAATATAATGGAAGGTGTGGAGGCAAACATTGGTGGCAGTCAGAGTTACTTTTAATAAAACGAAGGAAGAGGGGCCATTAGACATCTGTATTGAAGCTTTTTAAATTTAGCCTTGAGACCAAAAAGCGAAGGGGTAAAAATCATGGTCGTATAATAAGAAGGTGTATGAGGGAGAGTGGAGCGAGGGAGGGGAAGTGAGCTATAACAAGATCTAGTGTGCAGAAGCGGATGTGTTCAACATTTGATACTTACATATATATATATATATACATATATATATATATATATATATATACATATATATATACATATATATATATATATATATATATATATATATATATATATATATATATATATCTATATGTATTAGCAAACCTACATATACTCAGTTAAACATATACATATATACATATATACACACATACATAAACAGCACACACATAAAAATCATACTCCAAGTATCGAAAAATAAAAATAAAATGGGAAATAATAGTATTTATCTCATGATTGCTTTGAAGCAAATAGTCGAAAGAATATAAAAAAGTGTGGTTCCGTCAATTATTTGAAAATAAATCATAGCTGTACGTTGATGAGATGAGTTAGATGATAAAGAAAAAATGAGACGAATATATTTATTCATTTATTTATTTGTTGATGTGTTTATGTATTAATTTATTTGATTATTTATAAACACACACACACACACATATATATATATATATATATATATATATATATATATATATATATATATATATATATATATATATATATATATATATACATACGCATCCACATATATAAAGAGAGAGGGTTCATAGAAAAGGGGGGATAAAGATAGATAGAGTGAGAAATGAAGAGTGAAATAGAGAGAAAGTGATAGATACATAGACAAATTCGATGATAATATAAACATGATTATAAAATCGAGTCTTTAGTTACTGACACCAAATATATTAAATAATCGCTAAAGGTTATTACTTGCATTATTTACAATCTTTGCACAAAAAGAAATCTTAATAAAAAAAAACTGTTACCAACGTCAGCAGCACTAGTAGAAGTCGAAGAAATAATGCACTCTTAGCAATGTACTGTTAACAAAGATGTGACAATGCAATCAAATCAACCAGACAGAATCTTCAAAGATAAAAGACTTAGCAATAAATCGATAAATCGATAAGCGTTTACCATAAGACAAGAATATATCTGTCAAAATATTCGAAATATTGAGAAAATAAAACAAACTAGAGATGAACGTTGATAAAGTCTGGAACCTGAAAAATCAATGAATCAGTATCATAGGTTTCTACAAAATGATGAAAAGCGTTATCAGAAAGAGAAACAGAACTTTAGGAAACTTTTCACAGCAGGAAATCAAAAAAGAAGTACAGCGCCAATTCAAAGAAGAGTTCTCCCTTGTTAATGCTACACCTGAACGCATCTAGTCGTTGGTCACAACTTAGAACCCAACAAAGGTTTCGCAATAAAAAAATAAAAATATTCGGCATGTACCACAAAAACATCATGAAAGACAAAGAAGAATTGCAAAAGAGATGAAAAAAACATCATCTAGAACTTTACTATAAGGGCGCAGATTGCACTGGAACCATACGTTTTGCCTAACTTAGAAATCGTTATGCGTAGTTTGTACATAATTTTCTACAGGACACTTTATTTTATTCACGGGGTTGCTTCTGCTCGTTCTGTTAGCCCGTAATACATTCGTAATTATCTTGTTAGTAGAAGCCATAGTGAAAATGCACCCTTAAACCAGAAGACTTCCTCTTATAACTGAGTATTAACACTTGAATCCGTTGCGCAACGAATAAATAAATACTTATTTTTTACTATTTCATGCAGATTCACGGGTCTTACAGGACGCACCTGAAGAAGGTCGAAGTTTATGTCGGTCGAAACGTTGTAATAATAACATCTAAGATGAGAACAGTTGTACGAATAATCGAAATAATACAGCTTATCAATCCGCATTTAAAAAATTGTTAAAAATAACGTCAGGTTAGCAACAAAAAAAACATGATACTATAAAACAAACTGAAGCCTAGCATAATCAGACGAAATCAAGAAGAGTCTGGCGATATGTTAGTAAAGGAATATATTATTTCCCAACAAAATAACATCGGTTGGCGGCAAGAAGTGTGACCGCAGGAGAACTGTGAGAATCAAATTATTGGAAAGATACGGAAATACATGAAAATTAAGAGAGGTCATTGTCATTTAGAATTTAAGGGGAAAAGGGTATTTATCAACGCGAAACGGTTGATGTATGAACAGAAAATCAGTTAGAGTGGAAATGGAAGTGGAAGTAAACGGCTAATATTGGAAATCTGAAGAGACTCGCTGCCACTCAGACTCCATGGAGACTCGATTATTTTAGCACTGAAAAACTATTGGTGTAAGTAATAATAATAATAATTATAATTAATGGAACAACGTATGGTGAGTATTACTAAATTATTTTGAGGAAAGACTACACTCAGCATTTTACATTGACGTGTTTGTATAAAATATGTCTTTTAAGTAGATATGAATAGTTATCATAATAAACCTGAATCATTGTCCGCTAGCAACTAGAGAACGATGTGTATTTATTTGTCTATAAATATATTAATAAATAGATATCCGCACCGCAGCTGAATGTAAATTAAGTATTCTGATTACAAACTTATGTTAACTCCTTCATTTATGATACGCAGATACGTAACCATATATAATAGCTATTTATGAATATTATTATGAAGAAAACTAAATTTGAGCACTGTAACGATATATTAAGAAATATACATTCACTTATAAAGCAAAGCTCCGAGGAAGTTCGTTGAATCATCTAGTCTGTCTTGATGTTTACGTTGTAATCCGTATAAATATAACTTTACTTATCCGTGCCACGTGAACAGTAAGTGGCCGTAAAGATAGAGTGAAAGCGTGCGGAGTCAACGGCGGGTTTGTGAACCGGGTTCGCGTCTTATGACCGTCTGTAATTATCAATTCTCTCCACTGATAAGTGAAAAAGCTTGAAACGACGTCGTCTGTAAGTAATCTAATTTAATATTTATTTATAATTATAATTATGAATGCTTTTTTAAGTAAATTAAAATTGAGCACTGTTAGGATATATTAAAAACATAGACATTACCTTAAGCTTCAAGGCAAGACTTCAAGTAAGTCCGTTAGCTACTTTAGTCTTTGTTGATGTGTATGCTATAATTGGCATAAATATAATTTAACTTCTCTGTATTAAGTGATATTTTCCTATAACCGTGAGTATAGAGTGAAAGCGTGCGAAGTCAAAGGTGGCTCTGTGAACCAGGTTCGGGCATTATGACAGTCTGAGAATATCAATTTCCTACACTGATGGCAGCGAAAGCTCGAAACGACGTCGTATGTAAATGAAATATGATTTAATATTCATTTATAACTCTCAAGTGGGTAATACAAAAATATAAAGGATTTGAAAACGGTCAGATCAATCGTACAAAGTACACCCTCAATGATGAACACTTTTAAAAAGTGAGAAACGAAAACGTGTGATTGGATATGAATCTTGCGCGTTTACTTATGCACCCCTCCCCTCCCAACCGAGGCAATATACTGAATAAGGAAGTTTGTAATTTTTCATTCAATTTCTACTAAAGGTTTGAAGAAAGTTGCTCTTGAAGTAGCGTACAGATAAAAATGTATGCACATATGTAACAAAAAATGTTTGTACAAAAAATGTTTGTATAAACAAAAATTAATATTAAAAACAGCTATTCTTGTTATTTCCCAGTTTATATTGGATTAACATCTATAGAAAATATAATACATGTATTATATAATATTATATATATATATATATATATATATATATATATATATATATATATATATATATATATTTGCGAGGTAGATTTAAACAATTCGAAACAAATTAATTCTAATTTTAAATATTATATTCCAACACCGGACATACAAATTCAACAATATCTGATATCTTAAATTATGAAATATGTTTTGATTTTTTTAAATCAACCCGATTAATATATTAACGCTCTGATTGAGAAAACCTAGGTATTATTGAGCTTACTTTAACTACAGTATTACAGTATATTTTGGGTATATAATATATATATATATATATATACATTTCTAAAATATATATGAATACATCTCATAAATGGTATCATACCAATTGTTTTAGTTTTTCATTTACTTAAACTTTTTCTTGAAGATATATGTACATTTATATATATATATATATATATATATATTTATATATATATTTTTAACAAAACTCGTGTAAGTCTAAATGCATAAATAACCAAATACAATTACTATGCCGTAAAATAGACAGTACACAAAAATAAGTTGCACTCAAAATTTCAGATATTTAATGGCCAAAACAAAGCCCCAGGCCTTTCAAACAACACAGGTACCATCCACCGCCAGAGGGTCTGCTCATTAAGAGAGTAAATGCGGGCAATTCTCTGTGGGAAGATTTTTCGGGATTTATTTATTCAGCTTACTGGCCAGTTTGCTTTTTTCATCCGAACTTTCTCAGCCAAACAGGAATTTCTCAAATGAGTCAATCGACCTCCGACTCGCTGCACTATCCTACCAACATTTTGTAATATTTTAAACAAAATTGTGGTCTTTTCTTCAGAATATGTGTTATTTTTATTTTCGACAAATTAATGAAAATTGTAAGTCCGAAAAATCTCAAAATAAAATATCTGTAACGTCATAATATGCATATATTGTATCAATACTTACTTAAATGTACGAACATAACTTACTTAAATATACGAACATTAATATAAAATTAAACAAATATTGGCACACTTAAAATTGGTTTAATTGCATTCATATCAACACACGATAAAAGACAGATTAACACCCAACGCATAATTTTTCATTAAACACACTAACACATAATTGACACCGACACTCGAATTCAACTAATGTTTAACAGTTTAAAACCGAGTATGATATTCAAACAATAACATATTTAGCGAACGAGTACATACTGCGTAACTATTACAAACATGCTGATTTTAAAAGAGGTATGCAATCACAACAGAACAGCGATCCAACACAAAAACATACAATGATATCGAATTCGGAATTAACGCATTGTGTCAGCCTTTAACGCAAATATTCTTTTATATAACCAGAATTCGTAAAGCAAAGTACAACACTTTGATACATACATATATATATATATATTTTTGTTGTTTAAATTGACTATATAGGTATATATACGAAGCCTGTCTAAAAAGTATCCGACCTTAGGCCATACAACAATATTTAAAATACCTGACGGGGTTTGGACTCTAATCCCTTTCAAAGTAGGCCCCTTGTGCTTGCACACACTTAACCCACCGATCCATCCACTGCCGCAATGGTGTTCATCTTCGCCGTCGCGTTCTGCATCATCTCTTCTCTAGTCTCAAAACGGGAACCTTTCAGTGGCGTCTTCAATTTTCGAAACAACCATAAGTCGCAAGGAGCCATGTCTGGATAGTAAAGAGGTTGGCGAACGATAGGAATTCCATGTTTAACCAAGAACTCTTGGATCAATTGGGATGAATGTGCAGGGGCGTTGTCGTGATGCAGTTGCTAGTTTTTCACCGTGTGCATGTCGGGTTTTTGCGCGGAACTTTGCCACGGAGACGCTGGAGATCATATTGATGATACTCTTTTGTCATTGTTTGTCCTTCTGGTGCAAAATTCATGATGCAAAATTCGTGATGCAAAATTCGTGATGCAAAATTCATGATGCAAAATTCGTGATGCAAAATTCGTGATGCAAAATTCGTGATGCAAAATTCATGATGCAAAATTCCTCGGATATCAAAGAAGACAGTGAGCATCACCTTGATTTGGCTTCGCACCTGTCGCGCATTTTTGAGCCGTGAAGAATCGGGGTGCTTCTATTGCGACGACTGTCGTTTTGTTTCTCGGTTGTACCCGTATACCCATGACTCATCTCCAGTTATCACGATGTTCACAAACACAGGATCAGTGTTGGCGGTTTGCTAAAGGGCCTGTAAAACCGGAAAACGAATGCCCTTTTGTTCTATGTGACAAAAACTTGGGCAAACATTTCACAGCCACTCTGTGCATGTTAAAATCATCACGCAAATTGCATGTTCGAAATCTTTACTAACTCCGACCTCTTGGGCTATTATATGACAGTTGACCCACGATCTTCGATCACTTAATTGTGCACCTTTTCAACAGCAGCTGCATTCCGAGAAGTATTAGGCCTGCCAAAACTCTGGTCACTCTCTGCTGATGTAATACCATTTTTGAATCGGTTGAACGACTCTTTAATTTGTGTTACACCCATCGCACCTTCTCCAAACACCTGTTGTATATTACAAATGTATTGCTTTGCGAATCAAGCTTTGGACAGCATTTTATGCAGTACTTTTGCTCAACACGCTCAGTCATCTTGAGAGAATCGGTAATCCGACGAACACGTAGTGTAGCACCTCACTAGCGACAGACAGGCAGCGACCGTTTACCATTTAAGTACGTTGTATAATAATACTACTACTACTACTAATAATAATTATTATTATTATTATTATTATTATTATTATTATTAGTAGTAGTAGTAGTAGTAGTTTTCACTAGAAGTTCTCACACAAATCATCGTCAGTGATTGCTCACCGACAACAACCAGATGTATTTACTGGAGTCTGAGTGACAACCAGCCTCCCTAGATTTCTAGTATTCTTCACCTCTTTTCGATAACCACCGAAAATAATCTTGCGGTATCGCAATAGCTTCTTATCATTGATTTCTCGCTGGTAAGGACCATTGGTCTTCTCATGGATTTGGCTGGCAATACCCCTCCCCCAAGGTCACAGCATTTTCCGCACTCTTCTAGTAAAGGTCTGGTTTGTGCTGTCTCTTCTCGGTCTTATCCTCCTTGATAATTTACAAATATTTTGTGTAGTGTCAGCTTAGGCCGGAACCTTTCTTTTCTTTCCTTTTTTAATGTGATGTTTCGTGCAGTTTCTGTTTCTTAGTTCGTGTTGTGGTGTCTTCGTGTTGTTTTGTTTTCTACATGTTGTAAATTACTTGTAACTGGTAACCATTGATTGCTTATGCGGGTTAGTTTCCGCATACAAGGATGTTCCTAAAGATTGCAGTTATTTTGATCATTGTCGTTCTTTGTACGGTTTCGATGGTCCCTTTGATTCCAATTTCTCCCAGTCTTTTCTTCAGTTTTTTTGGAATTGTTTCTATGATTATTGGTATTATACTGACTTTCTTCATGCTCCATATTCCTTTCAGTTCTCTTGCTAGTTATGTGTATTTGCTTCTATTTTCCGTCTCTTTTATCTTCAATATGTTGTCTGCTGGAACAGCGAAGTTTATGATTTTGCAACATTGTTCCTTATTGTCGATGATAATATCATCAGCTCTCCTTGGTTGTGTGAGGTTATCGTGTGTATATCAATATCCCAGCGGATTTTGTGTTTTTCGTTTTCCAGTACTGTTTCTGGTTTATGTTTGTACCATTTGCTTGCGTGTTCGAAATTCAATTGTTTGCAGAGTTCCCAGTGCACTTCTGTTCCCATACAGTCATGTATATCCTTGTATTCTTTTGGGGCTAGTGTGCTACATTTACTTATTATATGATTTACTGTGTTGTCTCTTTGTCCACACAGTCTACACTTACTGTTATTCTGGGTTTTATCTACTTTAACTTTAGTGTAGTTTGTCCTAAACGCATTGTTATGTGCAGCCATCAGTTGGTTTCTTCTCTGGTCAGTCTTCTGAAGCGTCCATGTAGTTGTTTTTTTTATTCCACTGTTCTTTTCCTGTCTTTTGGTGCTTCCCGAGTTGCTCGTTTGAACGATGTCTCTTGCTGCGGTGATTAGCCTTCCCGTGTTCTGAATTATGTATTTCTCCAGCTCTTTGTTTAGTCTTCCGCACACTTTTCTATAGTTACTAGTTTTCTCTCCCTTTATTTATTTTCATGTAAAGTCTGCCCTATCGACTGTTGGGTGTAGAGCATTGTGGATGGACATTAATTTTCTAGTACTCTGGTCAAGGTGCCTCAGTTCTTCTTTAGTCCAACCTATGAATAATCCAGAGTATCTTATTAGCGATACTGGCCAGGTGTGTTATCTTTTACTAGATTTCTGCTATATAATTTCTTTTCTCGGAGTTTTCTTGTCCTTCGTAAATATTATTTGCCAATCATCTCTTTCATTTTTATAGATTTGATGCCGTCTGCTTCTAGAACTCCCACATATGTGTAGCTGTTCTGTTCGCCTAGCGCCCTCATCTCCTCTAGGTTGAGGAGCTCCACGATTATTATTATTATTATTATTATTATTATTATTATTATTATTATTATTATTATTATTATTATTATTATTATTATTATTATTACTGCAATTATTGTTGCTGTTATTATTATTGTTATTGCTATCATTATCCATGATAAAAATATCACCATGAGGTAAGCCAAATATAGAGTTAAATAACGGTTGTTCAATCTGCATGTGACCTTCAATAACAATGGCTTATTACCCTCGTGATATGAAGGTCACACATGAGAAATTGGCTTCGCCTCTCTTTCTTATCTCGGTACATTCGACAAGTTTGCTTCTTTTTCCTTGATGTTCAACTTCTTTTCCAACATTCATTTGAAGTTTTTTTTTCTACTTTCAAATGTTGTTTTCTTTTTCTTTTCTTATTTTTCGTAGACGTA
>OY744544.1:51843324-51928324 GCA_963556195.1 Sepiola atlantica
AATAATAATAATAATAATATGGTATTATTATTATTATAATTAACATTATAATTAACATTATTATTATTATTATTATTATTATTGTGTAAATTTTGATTTTTTTTATGTTTCTATTTTTTAACTTTGGACTTTTGATATTAATTTTGGTCTCTTTGCTGTTATTATTATCTGTACCGATTTGAGAAATATAAACATTGTCATATTTTCACATTTCTGTTAGCGCAAGCTGCTATGTATTTCATGGTGAATAATACTGAAATTTTAATTTTTAGTTCCACTTTTTACTTCTCGTACCAAGAACTTGGTATCAATAAAGGCGCATTTTGTCTCCGAAACGATTGTACACCTCAACTGTTGTTGATATTGAATACTTGGAACGGATATGAATAAATATGTTATAAATTTGTTTATTTAGATAGAATTTTATATATATATATATATATATATATATATATATATATAATTATGTATATATATATATAATTATGTATATATATATACACATATATACACACTTGTTTTTATTTGTGATAGTAGCGTTCAGTTTGTGCTATTCTATTTTACACACCCTAAGTGATAAAGTGTATGCAGAAGATTGCATTTTTAGTTGCTCTTAATTTTATAAGACGTATTTCTCGTGTATATACATACTTTTATCAATTATATACGTACATGAAAGTAATCCATGAGCACGTCTATCTATCTATAAGCTGTCATAAACATGGCTAACATTGACAAGGATCACACCTTCGATCTCATTGTCTCTAGTCTATCACCTAACCATGACGGAAATATGCTCAGAAATGTGTATGATGTTTTTCACCTAAATATTTAAGGTATACATTTTTGTAATTGTTCTTCTCTTAAGCTCATAAGATGCAGTTTTCCTTGATATATATATATATATATATATATATATATATATATATATATATATATATATATATAATTAATATATATATATATATATATATATATATATATATATATTAATTATATGCGTATATAGAACTAATCCGTAGACCCGTGTTTTGGCTATCAGCTGTCATCAGCATGGGAAACTTGGACAAGGATCGAATCTTCGATATCATTGTCTATATTCTGGAATTTTACAACCAGACCCTGATGCCCAGCCCAGAAATATTTACGATTTTTATCATCTAAATATGTAAGTTATTTAATTTTGTTATTGTTTTATTGGATATATATATATATATATATATATATATTATTGTTTCATATACATACATTTATATTAAAAGATAATATCGTATGTATATATATTTTGCGTCAGTATTTATTTCAACAATGCTGAATACATGAGTAGCGCGTATTATATCCACGTATGTTTTAGCCTATCTAATACCGAGTGTCGACAACCCTCCAAATGAATACACGAACCAGTTTACGTCGGAAATGCTCTGAAAAATAAACTAACGAAATTAAAAGAAAGAGTATTTTTTATATGAAGTCTATTTATATAAAGTATGGTATATGTATATGCTACTATATTGGTATGAACAAAATGAACTACTAAACTACTAAGCCGATAATTATGCATTTTAGAACACAACGGTTAAGAATACTGTGTCCAAATGTAGGCTGTATTTAGTTTAATATAATTGTACGCAAAGGTGCTAAAAGGGGTACGGAACCGCTCTATTAAAATGTAGATACCTTCGATGTTTTTGTGATATTTTAACTTATTTAAAAATCCCCAAAATAGTGTTAATAAATAGTGATGCACAGTCCGTACTTACCTAATAAAGAATAGCTTTTTATAATTAAGAAGTAGTTCGATAGGCAGAGCATTTTGGTACGTTTTTTTTATCATAATAAATAGCCACTCGAGGATGAAGGTTAGTGAAATGGATAGATTTTTGGTTAAATGATGAAGAATACCATGAGAGGATTGAAACTGATGAATGGAATGAACAAAATTGTATTACTTATGAAGACGTAGTATGACAAGTACTTGATGGCATTGACTTTGAAGAGGCCCATGTGTTAATCTGCATGGTAGGAATCTCGCGGTAATTTATTCTTGAAAATTACACCTGTTGTAAGGAACAGATACAAAGAAATCAATGTTATCAGTTGTTCTAGAGAGATGAGTTATTGCTGTCAATTTCTCATAAGAGATTGAAGCTTATTTGAGCACCTTCCGTGTAAATTACGATAGAACAGAAGGAGACTAGTGACGTTTCTTTTGTTACAAAGAGGCTGTGAAGAATTAAATAGATCTTTTTGAGGTCGGGGTTGTACTCTGTCAAAGAAATTAAGAGTGGTCTTGGCGGCACCTCCCGGATGTGGCAGCAATACTCTATCTTAGAGCGTAAATGCAATTTATTTTGCATATGTGGATGTATGTTATGCCTACTAGGAAAAGATTACTTTATTGATGTAAATAACTGTTGGTAACATATATTCGTTTATTGGGAGCAAAATAGTTTGGGAGACATTTTACTCCCTTAGGGGGATAATAGGCTCACCAAAAGATGATTCATTAAACAATTATCTTAATCTATTTTGGTTGAGTTTCAAGCAAAAAATGATGGGAAGTTCATATAATTGCAGAGGAAATGTAATGTTTGTCAATTTAGAGGTCGAGCATTTTTGACAGCCTCCGGACAAACCTGTGATTTTCTTTGGTGTACTTGAATCATGCGAACAGCCGTCTATAATAACTTTGATGGATGTTGGACAAGCAGTAATAAGTGTAGCTTTCTACAGCTTAATAAAAAAAGAATGAACCGATATGTGTATATACAAAAAAAGATGGCAGCAAAGTAACACGTACTATTACGCACCACCATCTTGTATTGTCTCACTTTGTATGTTCACCCCCCTGTAGCACGAGCGAAATAAATTCGCTAATACAAATTCCTGTTAGGAGCGTATCAGTATATCACCAGTCAGTGAGTTAATTGCTGCCGTTACTCAATAAGATCAAAGTGTAGTATCTGTTCCGATGGATACTGCGCCCCATAGACTGGTATTGTCTTGGCCTTCGGGGCTTGATTTACGCCGGTCTATGGGTCTGTCCTGTGCAGTTCTAGGAGGTCCACCCTCTCAGGCTTCGCCTCCTCTCTTTGGGGAGGAGTAAGCTTATTGCTTACTGCCTGAGGCGCTCTTACCGGGGAATGCCGACGGGGCTGCCCAGGCAATTTTTAAACCCCACTTTCCCGACCCGACCGTGGGTCACATCTTACTTGTGGGAGTAAGATTAAACTGACCTTGTGCCTAACTCCTGGAGAGGAGTAAATAAATACTCAATATTAACAGTCATCGGGGGCACACTGACGAATGGCGAACTGAAGCGCTACATGGTAAAATCGGTTTGTTATTTTTAATTAACCCTAATTTAATTTGTGAAAATGTCCCGATGTTTGATAATTATGGGAACACGCTGATATCCTTCTTTCAGCCGTATCTCACATCTAGCTCCGTTATGTTTCAGATCAACCGAAAAAATATGTAATGTGTAGCATTTAATTTCTTGAAATTTAAAAATCTCAATAAAACTACTGACCTTTCTATTGGAATTTCTCACATGAATCATTCACTTCAATATCTAAGAGCAGTTTGGTATATATATATATATATGTATATATATATATATATATATATATATATATATATTGAAAAGTCACACAGTAAATATATATATATACATATATATATATATATATATATATATATATATATATATATATATATATATATATATATATTAAGGTATATATATATTCATATTAAGGTATATATATACATATATATATATTAAGGTATATATATATATTTATATTAAGGTATATATATATATATAAATATATATATATATATTAAAGTATATATATATATATTAATTTATTGTAATTCAATATTTATTCCTATCCATTACGCGCATTTCATGGCAAAACATTGATAAGTGTATTTCTTATTAATTAGTCAACTTTTGTCAATTTTCAGAGGGTTGCAGTATATGACGTTGAATAGCGAAATAGCATGTCATAACAAAACCACCGGAGGGGAGAATACGGTGAAAATCTTCGTTGATTTTTGATAAAAATCTGGCAAACCGAAGTATATAAATGCAAAACTCTCACTTGAGAAAAAGGTGACTACTTCAGAAATAAGATATAAGAAAAAAAGAAAAAAGAAAATAATCCATCTTTAATAAGATGTTCACACTCGAGAAAACACACGAATCGAATTCATCAACGATGAACTTGAAGCTTATATTTACAAAACAAACTTAAATAATTCCTGCTAGTAGATCGTCATTTCTCTATTAGAAGAAAATAATCCCAAATCCCCTGAGACAATCAGTAAAGTCTTTTTAGCTGCTATTTATCATTAATTATTACTCAAAAAAACTTAAGGTGTCCAATAAGGCTATTTCCAAAACAAGAGATAGAGTGCAAAACCTATATTGTTCAATGACAAGCCCCGCAGCAAATCGAGCGTAAATTTATAAAATCTTTAGTATCAGGGGATTAAAGTTCTGAAAACGAATCTCTCCTAATCGTCTATTTTTATTTTCATTTTTAAGTGTAGAAAAAACAAAACGATATCTAATTAGATTCATAACGAGAGTTTGTTTTATTTATATATTTAAAAATAAGAGATGTTTACTTACACGGAGAAAGCGAAGTAACTTAGATTTTTAGAATTTATTTGTTATTCCACATTGTTCAGAAATTTAATTCAACACTAGAAGGATAGATACGGACTCTGCTGCTAATTCGAGTTAATTTACGGGTTACAAGGCAGTGCCCCTTATATTATTTAGTAATCTAATTAATTATAATGCAGCTTATACGGATGTAATTGACTTGTGTATTAAGGATACAAAATTAACAGTGAAAACACTTCTCAATTTCTGCTCTACCTCTCTCAAAATCTATGTTTTACCCCGATTGAACATAGAACGAACGCATCCCCGATTTTTCGAGTTAGATCGAACAAACCCCTACACTACCATTACCAATTAGGATGCCACAGTATCAGGTTTTTTTAACCTCCTAATCACACTGAGTAACTTCATTAGCAATACAGATACCAAAACTACCCAATTTTAACAGCCACCCACTGCTTAAACTTCCCTTTTATTTTATCGTTTACTTGTTTGGTTATAAAGTTTTGTTTTGATAAGACTTTTCTATTAAACACTTACTCATCTACCTAATGGGTTGAGACACAATTTTGAGCGTCGAGAAATTTTCTCTGATTTTTATATTCTCTAGTAGGACTTATATTCAGTGTTGATAGCATTTCTCCTTTTATTTCTACGCGTAAAGTATTAATATTCTAGTGTTGCTTTTATTACTGAGCCATTCTCATACTAATTATTTAATTTATAATAGAACCTCGAATATGCTTATTATCTAGATTATTGTCTAATTGTCCTTGACCTGCCCACGTAAAGCTAATTTGTTTGGTGCTGCTAATTGATTGCTAACATACACATTTCCTAAAGTTAAATGCAAGAAATATTAGATATAAACTGTTGTGAGGCCATGTATTATATATCGTGCACAAGCTCCAACACTTATAAACTCTTTTAGAGACAATCACATAAGATTTATATATATGTTTTATTAAATCGTTGCTGGTTTCTCAACTACATTCCAGATCTAAAGCTAGATAGCATGTAACAGTTCCGGTGGAGAAAATTCTGTAGAATCTCTTGCCGGAAAAACTGAAAAGTGTAACAAATAATGGATATGCAACATAACTGTATCGATTGATTAGAATCAAGTAATGTTTTAAAGGAACGCTGGAGTTGGGAATATGTTATTCTTACTTTTATTCTAATAAACATTTGAGTCTACATTAAGATAATTAGCTGACATTTTGGAATTTTTTAAAGTGAATAAATCGGGGAAGCTACAAGCTTGATAGAAGAATTCTCCAATAAAAGAAAGCTCCAATAAAAATATGGTGAGTCTTTTTAAAAAGGATTATACTTCCTCTTTTATTGTAATAGAAAACTTACATTCAAAGGCAGCATTCTATATAGATGATGTAATAATTTTATTGCACGTGTTGAAGTCTACTTTAGGCATTATTGCCCTAATAACACCCAAGTTGTGCTCTAGGATAACCAGATGATTGACTGATAGTGCAAATGTTAATTAACAATGAACCAGACCTCACATGGCTGAATATTGTCTTCCGCATAGAAACTGTCTTTAGGCCAGACCTCCAATTAAAACTTCATGCCTGTATTTTTTTGTAACGGGCTGGTTACAATAAGCAATACAAATTAACAATACTTCGGATCGTCTAAATCAGCATTCGCCGGACTTAGAGGAAGAAGAAAAAGACAATTTCCGTTCACCTGCTAATAAATAATATAATACAACTTTTCCTGACTATTTGTTGCCTCAAAGGATCAACGCTTGTATCATCTTCTGACCAAAGGGTTATATATTGTTTTATGCTCATACTAGACAAAATGTGTATTTTTGAGTTTTCTTTTCAGCTTAGATTTCCTGAATCAGAAAAAAAATGTTTGCAAAACCTGTTACTTATTTAAAAAGACAGCCACCAAATTAGCATTTCCCCTTCTCTCTTGTTCTTACTCTCTCTTTTTTATCTCTCTTTTTCTATACGCCTGTCTATTAAATAGTATTACAACATAAGTGCTATTTCTATTTGTTATAATGGACTATTCCAATATTATGTTTCATAGTTTGTTTATTACTTTTTATTGTTAATAAACACAAAGTATTAAAAGTGATAGAGACAGCATACAAGAAAGGAAGAGAGTAAGGAAAGTGATAGAGACAGCATAACAGAAATGAATATGGTACTAAAACTTATAGAGACATCATACAAAAGAGGGTACAAATATTGATAGAGACAGCATAAAAGAACAGAAAAGAGTGCTAAAGTGATAGAGACAGCATGAAAGAAAGGAAGAGCGTACTAAAAGTAATATAGACAACATAAAAGAAAGGAAGAGGGTACTAAAAGTGAGAGAGATGGCATAAAAAAGAAAGATAGAAAGAGTGATAGAGACAGCATAAAAGAAAGGAAGAAAGTAATGAAAGTGATAGAGACAGCATAAAAGAAAAGCAGAGTGTACTAAAAGTGATAGAGACAGCATAAAAGAAACGTAGAGGGTACAGGAGCTAAAGTGATACAGACGGTACAAAATAAAAGTTGAGACTGACAACATACAGTCAGAGAGTATGAGAATAATAAACAGAAAATTAGGACGATGTGGTTCATTTAGTCAGTAACTTGCAAATCAAAGCTAATTAGAACAAACTAAAATTGATTTTTCAAAAATAATTCAATGTCAAAACCTGGGAAAGATTTTAACACGCATTTAATGTAATTAAAATATATAGAAAAAACGCTTTAAGTCAGCTTTGTAAACGAAATGATATTTATCACCGTAAATTTCGAAATATTATAGATATTTGTTGTAAATACTTCTTCTTAATTTAAAAGATTATTTGAAAAACCACATTTCAATAATAAGATATATAAATTACTTCAATATATTTGCTCATTGAGTAGTATATTTTTGGAAGAAATATCAAATTAGTTTTAGAACGACAATAGCATGGATCTTTTTTAAATGGAATTATTTAAATTAAAACATTATGGGAAAATCGAATAACAGATAGTTTTGGACACTATCGGATAGGATATTTAACCGAACATTATCTTATGTTCATGTTTTAGTAATAGCGCAAATGTTAAATGAATGTTTTAAGTGTTCAGAAATTAAATAAGTGTTTGTCTACAGAAAAAGTAAAAATACTAAATTATATAGAAACCTGAAACTTACTTTTTATTATTATTATTTACCTAGCCCTTGATAGAACATGGAGAAGTAAATACAAGTTTATTATTATTTTATTTTATTGGGAAATGAACATTTTCAGCAAACCTTTCACCTTCATCAGTCACAAAAGAAATAAGTGCAGATGTAAGCCTGTGTCTGTTCGGTTTATGTCTCGCTTATAATTATTAATTCTTAAAGAAACGCGTATATACTTTAAAATGTGTGCATTGCTTCGAAACGCGATTCTTTATTTAAGTCTAAAATCAGTTTCAACTGTTTAAGGAATTCGAAGTATGTTACTTGAGAATCTTGTCCAATAAATACGCCAATGAAAAATAACAAACAAAAAACAACATAGTAGCTTTTATTTCAACCGTTCTAAGTGACTTTTACAGTTCAAACTACAATTTTATCTTCTTGGGAAAATATGAAAATAATCCAGAGCTTTGAAAACACTATAACAAATTTATGAGGTTAAATTTGTGTCACTTTGATGTCCTATAGCAATTTCGTATTTTGTTACATTTCTGTTCTTATATTTTTCATGTTTATTTCATTTTTTATTGTTGTGGTTGCAAGGTTGAACAATAATTAGTGAGGAATACAATGAAGATGCCAACAACAAGGAGAATGCAATAATAAGTGTATTAAAGAAAAGGTATAGTTACAGTATGTACAAATGAAGGTGTCGAGTCAGAGAGTCTTGGTGGGAGGACATGTACGCTCTTCGGCGTCACTTCCGGTGGCATTTAGGTAACACACACTAAGGCCAACCTAGGCTTGCCATTTATAGTGTAACGTTATTCGTATATGCAAATGAGTGGTTGCCACCACAGCATTTATAATGAACGATTTTCTATCTGAACTGGAAGACAGGTGCATGTGAAAGATTGGTGGGGGGGGGCGAGGAAAAACTGGTGTTCACCGCTAATTTCGCCAATCTCATACCTTCACATGCTGTTACTAATAGCTATTTACAATAACTATAGATGGGTCTGACCAAGTCGTTTATTGTGGTTGAAATTATTCCTACAAACTAACACGTGTTATTGTCTACACTGTTCACCTTCTCCCGCTTTTTCTTTCTGTTTTTTTTTTCCGCCTCCCTATCTCCTGCTATGCCAACCTCCTCTCTTGCACTCGCCCTCTTCTATCGCTTTCTCTCTGGTGTACCCCTCTTTCACTTTCTGTTTATTATTTACGTTATGCGTATTCTATCACTATTATTTTATTTAGCAATCTATTTACCACTTTCGCCTTTTTTTACGTCAAACAGTGTGCACAGTAAAAAAAACAAGTAAATTTCGCATACCTCGTTTAGTCCATAAACGATTCATCATCTAATCGAGTCTCACAAAATGACCCGTGATATGATAGGTTGTCTAGAACTAACGGATCATAGTTGTCGAATTTTCAAGTCAGTATATATATTTTTTCTTGATAATAATCCCTTTAAATGCATTCTTCCCCCCATCTCTCTCTCATTTTTCTCTGTTCTCTCGCTACATACGCTTTTAACTATTTCCCCCTCTATGCTTTAACTCTCTCTATATCGTGTTCCTTCACTATTGCTTTCCCCTATAATTACTTCCTTTTACCAATCGCCATTTAATTACGTCATCAACTTATAAACAATATATTTTCCTATTTTTTGTTTTACTGTTTAAATTTCTTTTGAATAAACATTTATTTATTTAAAATAAATGTTTATTTAAAAATTAATACGATGTTTTGGCTTACAGAAATATTCTTCTAAAGTGGTTTTCTTTTCATATATATATATATATATATATATATATATATATATATATATATATATATATATATATATATATATGCGAGCTAAATAACGGAGAGTTCTTGATGAGACTGTCTCTATTGTCTTTCACGCCTTTCTTAACACCGTTACTCTGACGGCGTTTGTTTAAAAATTCATTGGCTGCTCTGATTGACAGTCGCTCTTACAGCCAATCAGCGGTTCACATGAGTGATTCTATTGTGCAGATGGACTTCAAGATGCTCGATCACCCCACCCCGTCTCGTTTTTTTCCCCGATGTTCATCGATCCGAAATCATTTACTTACATTTTGCGTAAATGGATTCGTTCCACGTGGCTTGTTTCTCGTTGGGTTACCAGAAACCCAAGGCATTTGGTTGACACATTAAGCGAACAGAGTGAATCATGGATTGATAATTGATAATTTGCGATAGTGAAGAGGGTGGGATATTTAACAGGCAGTGAGGAGAATGAGATCGAGGTAGATGTGATGTTCGTTTGATGTTTGTCGGCGTTGATATGATACCTTGAGTTATAAGCTAACATTTGAGGAGGGAAAGCAAGGACAATCTGGGTATATCGAAATTTGTCATGTGAACTAAACAAACTACTATAAAAGAACAGTTTCAAATGTGGACCTCACCTGGAGGCGAACGATACCTGCGGAGAGTAGCTATCTTAATGGCATACCGCTTTCATCTTCGCAACTAGAAAGGGCCATTATAATTGGTTAGGTTAGGCTTAACAAAAAATATATCATTTGAAATATGTTTAATATACGTGTATTAGTTTTCACATCTATATCTAGATATGCTTAGGTATTTCATTTCGCACGTACATTATCACCTGTCACACACATTTAAAAAATGAGATAGCCCTGTCAGCTACGGTGGCAATTGTCGCTAAATAAAAAGAAAACGAATATACCAAATTTAAAATGTATTCTTCCAATAAATCGCCGAGTACATCCATACACCTATACACAAATACACTTACACAAAGTTGCATTCGTTGTATTACTTTGAATGATATATAGCAGAACATTAGTTTTATGGTAAAGAGACAAAGAATATTTATTGTTTTAAAATAATCAAATTTTACAATTGTAAATAAATAAATAGATAAATAAATAAATAAATAAATATAGATATATTCGTTTCATTTTTTAAAAATAATATTTAGCTGACAATGACAATTATTTTTACGGAAGAATGGAGTGTAAATTTTAATTTATAGTATAGACACTGAAATGCTTTTTATTATTTCAAAAGGAATAGCATTATTAACAGTAAATTATACAGATAGATGTAAGAAGCACCGTGGGATTCAAAAGGATCAAGCTAGTTATAAATAATACTAGAATATAAATGTACGGCTTTATCACTCTAAAAACTAGTTTTCGTTAGGTCCACGATGTTATCCTAAGTTGAGGCGGGTAAATACTTAGATGGGTACAATATATGCATACGTAATGTCACTGCTGACAGCGGAGTTCAAACTTGAACCTCTATATAATCGAAAGACACGATCGCGATTTACTATAAATAGCCACCCATGCTTAAATTGTGTGCTTATTACCGGTTTCACGATTATGTAACTTGGATTGTTAAAGTCGCTTGCAAACATTTTCTAAGTTGCCTAGCGAGAACGCGTATTAACGAATACGTAAGCAATAATTGTTTCCTTCACTTTTACTTTCGTATTTAAATTCGTTTATGTAATTAAATACGTTTTTTATTACTACATAGTGGTTCTTCTTTAATTTTTTGATTATTTGATATCTTTACTGATGAGACACCACTTATCAAGTCTAAAATATCGTTTAAAAGCTTTGAATAGATGTATAGTTGGATATTGAATATTAATAGAGGATTGAACATCTGAAACGATCGACTAAAACCAACAGCCGACCAAGAAAGCAATGAATAATCTCTTTGACATTAATATTGCTCATGAAGTGTGAAGATTAAATACCAAAATAAAGAGAAGCAAGAATTACGATGTTACCGAAAGGAAACTAAAGGTCGACTTTCTACCATTTATCATACTGCCGTTATGCTCGTGAGGTTTCTCAAAAATGAGTAACCATTTACGAATACAATGATTTAAAAATAAATATCTCTAAAGCCATTAGGAAAAGTAAAGTATCTTTTCTTTGATATTAGTTAATAAGTAAATTAAGCAATGCTATAATGTCGTCGTAGGGCAACGCATTAAGGAAAAGGACAGTTCCAAAATAATGCCTGTTTTCTCTGCTAAACTCAACATTATGTCGTGTCACTTTAAATTTCTACCTTCCAGTGAATCTGACCCAGCAAATCGTGGTTTATAATTGCGCAACCTTTGTGTCAATATCAACTACACACTACATGAAATAAGCATTATGTGTAAGAGGATATCAAGTATAAAAACAGATGGAGGTCCTTGGCGGGTCCTGTCATGATAATATAAATTAATACTTTCTGTATTCATATGTGGAGATTTTTTCAACCAGATGATTATCCAACAATATTGAAATAAATGAATATTTAGGTCTGAAATGGTAGAATTCAGAAATCAGTATGTAGAATCTTCTGAGCGTGACGTCACATGGCACTTTTAAAATATGATCTCTCCTTTTATTAGTTAAGCAGCGAAGAGTTTAAAAGGCAAACACCTCTATATTACATCAACTGCTTAACGGTGGAGTGTTGAGTGATGATATATGTGCAGATCTACGTCTAGAAACTGATATTCCGAAACCAGACAGATAAGAAAAATGATTTAACAGTTAGTTTCAAGTTTTATTAGAAGTCTTCACGGGTATCACTCGAGAAATATGAATGTGATTCCACTTTTATTCTCATCATTGATCACATGCAATGAAGACAATTTAATACAATCATTAAGTAAACACTACTTGAGTTCAGAAGTGCCTAAAAATATTACAAGTATAACTTCAGCGTTATGTCGTTAGGTGGTGTCTTCCATTCAGCAAAAGGTAAACGGTATTTAATTCAGTTAGGAATTGCTGGAGCCGGGCAACGGCGCTAACACTAAATTATAAGAATTATTACATGAGAAAAGTTAACTACATAATCTTCTACGAAAATTAAAAAAGCGATCGTTGAGATATGCGGTGTGATGTTGACTTTAAAAGATGCATCAACTACGAAACTTCACGGACTTTTAAATCGGAAAAATATATTTTCTACAGGAAATCGTGGTCTACTTTAATTTAAAATAGCAACGATGAATATAGTTTAAATATGAATACATTCAACTAAATATAGCCAATATTACGATCAGCAGTTTTGCAAAATTATATATATATATATATATATATATATATATATATATATATATATATATATATATACATATATATATGTGTGTGTATATAACAAAGATTAAAATAAAGATATAATAATACAAAAACGTACGTCTATAATCATTCTTCTAATTTTGATACAAAATATTACATAATTTTGATTCTAAAAATGTCACAATTTAAATATTATTCTAATATTGATCAAAATTCATCGGTCTTCAGGGGTCTTAAGAAGAAACTGAAATTCGGGGAATCTTGTTATTTTGTCTAATGCCTATGAAGCAAATTCAATGCAAATCTGAAATATTTGTATTTTCAAAATGGGGAGTTGCAACTATAGTATGCTCCTAAAAACCCTTTTAATAAACCCCAAATAAATTAGGGAAATATTTATTAATTAACTCCTTAAACCTATTGTTAATATTTCACGCCAATCAGAGATAGCTGAATATTCACGAAGAGCTTTTACCTCTTTTTTAAACACTTTGAATGAAACATAATATAGCCTACATTTGGGGGTCAGTTTTGTAGGTACATTTCATTTAAAATAATCCCTTTATTTCCAGCCCATTTGAATGTTTTTGTGTTGCTATGGGAGATAAATCAGTTACGTGTTGCTTCGTGGCCTTGCTACTCGGACTTAGGGTTAGTGGTTAAAAAAGTTAGTTAATTCCCATAAATAGTTATATGGGATTATATAACATATGAGATCATTTCCCGTTAAATATATATGAAACTGATCGCTTACCCTAAATTCTAAAATAAATTGTTTAGGCCCTACTGTTTTTAACACTATTCACGCTTACAACTTAATCGCCTAAAAAGGCAGAATTACAGTTTTTGTGTGGGGAGGATTAATCGGAGGCTGTTAATGTACAAATTTACATACATTTTATTTCTTGAAACTTATATATTTTTTAACTATACATCCTTTTTTAATTTTAATTTTAACCAATTGATTTGTTAAGTTGTGTTCACCTTTCATGTGAAAATTTAATAAATAACTTCTTTAAAATTTCCCGATTAAATATATATGTTTAAAGCGTAAATAAAAAATATTGAAAGTTTATGTATTATTGTGCATTGACATCATCAGCCCCCTCCCCCCCAAAACAAATTAAATGATACTTTTTAGGAGATTACGACGAACCTGATGGTGATGTTGATACGCATGACGATTATAAGATAACTTTAACTTTTACTAATAAAAAAGACCGGCTCTAATCCTTCTAAATTACAAAAAAATTTAATTTTTTTTTACTATTGATACGTCTTTTATTCTGTCTTTAATAATAAAGGCGAAAAGCACAAAATAATGATTTCGAATTGCTCAATAATATGAAATCAAATTCCACGATATGGAATATCTTAAAGACCATATCAATGAACTATTTCGTTGTTGTTTTCTAATAAATAAATGTTGACTATGTTGATGCACAGTCAATCTACCCAACATCAGAATATATCAAATAACACTAGACAATAATATTGGTGTTGTTTTCCTACAAATTATAAACATTTTAAATGGATTTTTTTTCTTGTAAAGAAAACTACTTAGTAATTGCGGCCCGAGAGGCAGGTAGTTTTTGCTAGTATATATATATATATATATATATATATATATATATATATATATATATATATATATATATATATATATGTGTGTGTGTGTGTGTGTGTGTGTGTGTGTATGTATATATATATATGTGTGTATATATTTCTCTCTATATATATAGCATTCCTTTTTATGTGCTGGTTCCTCTCTCACCGTCACTTTCTCTCCCTCTTCATTTTCCTCTTTTCTATTTTTTTTACTTCTCTATTTCGCCTACTTTTCTTTCCTACCTATTTCCATGGCTCCCTATTTCACCCCTCCTCGAACTACTTGTCTAAATAATGAGTTTAAATCGAGCAATAACGCCATTCGTTTTTTGCAGCGTCGTCCACTGTGCACGGCGCATATTCCGTCTTTACCACGTATGCACAAACATAAAAGAACACAAAAAATAATCAACAAAAAACAAACAAGAGCCACAGTATTGAAGTAGTATATATGGAGATCCCCTATTTTCTCGGCTCCTCTCGAGGACAACATCAGACAAACTATTGGTTTATTATATGATACATATCCACATCCCTAAAAATGGTGGCACATGGATTGGACAAAAATTAAAATTAAAATTGCCCCAGCCAAGAAGGATGTTCCTCTTCTGACCGAAGACAGAACAAATATTTGACCTCGACCCCAGGCATAAAGAGTTCCAATTCAAAACTCGATGCATCCAATTCCTTAAAAGAGGAATTCAACCATAATAAGCCTAGAATTCTATAGTCAAATCTTATTTTAATTGAAAGCGAGACAATTAGACATATATCACAACAATTTTAGCGTGTAGTAAAGTAATAATGAATTGGAAACGACATTCGCACTTTTCATATTTAAACATGTTCACAATTGATGTTGGAAATATGTCTATTCCTGTGTGTATTCGTTTGTGTGTGTACGTGTGTATGGTAAAAAAGTCTACCCATTACGAACGAGAGTAAAATGATACAACTCGCGCATATATTCCCGTCAGGGGTTAAAATGCAGCGTAACTAAGGTTAATAGGTGCACAGAGTTCATTGGGGACAAATATTAATTGCTGTAGCGAGGAAGATGTTTCGTAGAAGGAAAATAGTTTACCGATGAGGTCGACGAGATGGAATCGATTCATCACAACAAACATGTGGGTGGTTATATATATATATATATATATATATATATATATATATATATATATATATATATATATATATATACTAAATGTGATGTAATCAACGTTTGTATCTCTAAGGTAGTTCCTATATACTTAATAAGAAAAAAAATGTTAACTTATATCTTAGTGCTGCGTTGGATTATGTTTGAATATGTATGTTGTAATTATCTTAGTTTACTGTAATTCATTAATTGACTGAACAGGTAACACATCTTATTCTTCGTAATCTGCCTATCAATATTCTTCTACTACGATTTCGTGTAGATGCCAGGTCATATCATTTACCTAGGTGTGTCGGTATAAACCAAAACAAGTGTGTAAATTAGATGGAAAAATAATTATGAAGCTACACTATAGAGGGATGTGTTCGGCGGCGTAGGTTAGGACATTTATACCAGAAGTTGACATTAGAAATTGTATTTAGTTTCTAATATATGGAAAAACGTAACGTAACAGTAAGTTAAGATTGAGACGTGTCAGATTAAAACTCGGAGTCTTTATTGGGAGTTTAGCCTGAAATATTTAGAGAGCCCCTCCGTGTCCATGTGTCTAACTGACGGGAGGAAGATGTGTTCGCAACAATGTGTTGAGTGTGTAATAATAGCGTGGAGAATAATAAAACTACAATTGGGAAAATGAGAGAAAGTTAGTTGAATTATTATTTGTTTGCTACGATAACTACTACTACTGCTGAAACAATGGGGGAAGACAGGCCGACTGCATCTATTACGTGTTATCAACATATCACAGCTGTTTTAAGAACGCCCCTACGATATTTGTTGGTCAAGAATAAAAGCGAGATCGCAAATCTAAAATTGTACAATGTCTAAGCCGTACTTAAATAAACAATGAACATATGTATGTATGTATGTATGTATGTATGTATGTATGTATGTATGTATGTATGTATGTCTGTATATGCTTCATGATTAGCGAATAATAAAAACAACACCACGGAAAGAAAAAGTACGGATGCCCAGTAAAAATATTAACAAAAACTAAGCTCAATACTTTTAAAATAAGATTTGTTTAAGCTCCTTTCATCTTACAGCATTGTAATTTTGATTTCGAGAAAAATACACACTAAATTGAATTTGTCTCAGGATATTTTAATATAGATTTTTAATAATATAGAATATTGTACCTAAATGTGTGCATATTATTATCTAAAGAAGTTGTTCCTCTCTCAGTGTCAACTGTTAAAATGTGAGAAATTATGTATTTTATATTTATACATTACATACATTGTATTTTCCGTAGGTATGTTACAATAACGAAACATATAAACAATTCTTTGTCTTAATTAAAGATGAATACATTTTACCTTTCTGCAAATTAGATAAATATTAGCAAGTGCAAACTGATGCCACCTTCTCTTTGGAATCTTTATTTGGGAGAGTCCGGTGATCCGGGGAAAATATAATAAATACTGAAAGAAGAAGAAATAAATGCATAATTTCTGGAAACATGTATGAGGGCTTAGTCTAATTAAATATGGATCATATTAGCATATGAAGGTGTGTGTTATTATCATATTATGTATTACTGCAGACATGAAAACCGACTTTACTTTATTATATATATATATATATATATATATATATATATATATATATATATATATATATGTACATTGCTAGCCATAATTCAAGGTATATAAACGTTACCTTTTGCAAATTTTTATTTCGTAGATAAACGAAGTCTATTGTTCGTGAATGTAAACGAGATATAAAATTCTCGTAAAATATCCTCAATTTTGAAACTTTATATTTATCGCTAACTTAAATCGACTTTACTTATAAAATTATGTGATATATTCCCTGCTAATTCTTCCAGCTCGTTTGACTCGTTGATCACGTGGTCTCTATCAATTCACTTTTTTGATACCTCATTTTAATACATCCCCTATTCAAGTAGCTTTTTTCCAAGAACTGCAAGGTTTTAGAAAGTCTCTTCCTGCTGACTGTTTTCCTCTTACCTATAACCTTGGTCTTATCAAAACTAAGACTAATAGACATCTCCTGTTTTATCAATGATCATATTTCGTTCTTGTTAGATCCTTACATCAAGTGGTGTCATGCCTTGTCTATAGCAATTTCCATCAACATTATATATTAATTATTTAATAAAACTTATGTTTAAATATATTCACACTTGCAGTGTATTAAATACCAGTATACCTTTCAATCATTGAAATAACATATTAATACTTCATCATCTAAAATAAATAGCATTAATTTTTTAATGTCCACATCATTTATACATTTATAAATTGCATCATTATCTAACATGTATCGCATTACTTTTTACATCTACACATTATAGATAATACACAACTCATTTTTGTTATAAAATTGGTGAATTTATAAATAAGTATTGAAAATATCATTGCAATTCGATTTTATTAATTACTCGATTTTTTTAGAATAGATTGATAGGTATGATTACTTATGTTAGTTCAAAATTAGAGATAGCTATACCATAAGTACAATCATAAATAACAGATGAAAAATACGAACATTTATTCAGTTTAAAATAGTTGCAGATAAACATGAATAATTAATGATTCTACTCTCTAAATAAGAGAGTGTTCATTCAAGGGGGATAAACTAAAAACGTAATACTTTGTTATATACATAACACACATTGTTGGACACCGCTATTATAGCAGTGAGTAAACTGTCACGCACTTAAAAATATTCCCTGAAATCTTTAGTAGAAATATACTTCAATCAATGCCTTATTTGGACACATAGTTTCAGTCAAGAATGTCCAACAGTTCATATTAATCGAGGACACTTTGGCAACGTCTTATCAGGAAACCAAATGCCTATTAAAACACTATTAAACTATTTCTGAAACGAAGATGCCCGTCACAGCTAAAATTAGTTCACTCACAAGTGTATAAAGTTATCGACAAGTTTACACTTTGTGTCCATGGGTGCTTATAACTAATTTGCGATTGAAGAAAGACTGTTTGAGGAGCACATTAGTAGACAAGTCTAGCATAGAGTTAAGTTTATTTTTTATCAAATATGGTAAGATTCCAGAACAAATGTGAATTGTATAAACAATTGCAGCGATTGTATTGGGGGGGGGGGTCACCTTGTACTGAGAATTATAATGGCGATCATTTTAACAATACTTATAACTATTTTTATTATATAAACATTACCGGGGTCACGTATGAATTAAAATCAATTAATCGATAACTACTTCAGAGTAGAAACAGATTTTTAATATTTAATACTTAAACGGATTCTAATCGATATAGCAATCAATAATGACCTTTAGATGGTTATGTTCTCTCGTAAGTCAATATGTATTTTCGGTAAGCTATTGATTATACATGCCTTTCATATATATATATATATATATATATATATATATATATATATATATATATATATATATATAATAGATATACATTTTATTCGCACAATGATTTAAATTGCCCGAATTCTTAAAGACTCACATGAACATGTGCGCAGTGATGCAGCAGGTTTTCTCCTCGTGTTGTCTCTACCTACGTTTATTTTCAACTGCATTTATTGCATTTTGGTGAGCTCAATCCTGCTTCTCTCTTCTAACTCATGTTTATATAGCCGTTTCCATATGATCTTATGTAGAAAGATACATGCATACTTCGTCACCTAAGAAAAAAAAGTATGATGTAAGAAAGAAAATATATAAAATAAGGGAAGTGGATAGCCTCCTAAAAAAATAAATAGAACAGATACAACACTATATTTCTAGCCCGAATTCCGGATAAAAATATAATAAATGAGCCTGCACGCGTCTATTTGTGCGTTTACATCTATGTATTAATATAATGATTTATGTGTATGTCAATAGATGTAGGCGTGAATATGTGATTAAATTTCTCGGTTTGAACTCTCGTATGAGACTGCGTTGATTCCTGTATGCATATCTGTCTTCATAGTCACAACTCATAATTTTCACACATAGAGATGAGAAATATTTCCAGTACAGAAATATGAGATCTAATGTAGACCTTGCACGATAGCACAATATAAAATATTAGATGTAAGGCCAATTGGAAACTCCCTTGATATTTGTGAATTAATGAAACGCACGCTGACAGAAGGCAACTTTATAAAAATGCGTACATGAAAAGCAAACCTGCAGAAACATCAATAAATGTATATATAGCCGAGCAAAATGGCATTCGCATGCACTTGTGCTGAGAGACTTATGATTCGAGGGTTTTGTGCTTGAAAAAATACCGGTCGCCAGCGGTCAGGGGATTTATGGTCGGGGTCGCTGACAGGAGGGGCTGTATTGGCATGGGCGGTAGTTCATTTGTAACATCGCTATCAGATTGGGAATAAAGCAGCCATCTTTGTTTCAAAGATGGCGCCTCTAAGCGATGCATGAAATAATTCAGATAAACTTTTGGGAATAATAATAAACAATAGTAACATTTGCTTTTTATAAATTTCCTAGTTGGGCGGTTTCAGTTTACATCTATGCAACCTCCTATCTATCCACGTACAACTACACCCCCCACACACACACATATATATATATATATATATATATATATATATATATATATATATATATATATATATACTGAGGTCCTGTTAAGAATCTCACTTCATAGCCGCACTGATGAGTTAAAGGCGGCTGAACAAGTGTTTGTAGATAACTATATATATATATATATATATATATATATATATATATATATATATATATATATATATTTATAGGAAATATCTTCTCTTGCAGGCAATTATTGTTGAATATAAGAGACAACGTATGTCTGAATATCTTTTGGTAGATACTTTCAATAGTCCGAATAAGAATCTTAGTTTAGGCGGACATTGTTTTGATTTGTGTTTCAAGTACTTCCTGACCCATCCGGCTTCATCTTCAGGGGACGGAGGATAATCAGGTACAGACCATGTGTTTGTATTGTTGATGGTTTTGGCGGGAATTATGTAACAAGTACGAAACTGTAGTTAGAATTATATACATTTTAGTATAGTATTACTGGTATGAAAGTTAATTCTGTTAATTGTTTTTTGTTTGTTTTATTTATAGGGCTTCTAATATATGGAGTTTTTGCTTGTTAGTACTATATTCTAAGATTTTAGCATTTTCTACAATCGGGGGCAGGAAAGGTCATTAGTTAAGTGTTGGGCTTAGTTGTCGGAGACACAGTCTCCCAATCTGTACCTGATTATCTTCATTCCACTGAAGAGGGACCCGGATCGGTCTGAACGTACTAGGGACACAAATCAAAAGAATAACAAAATTATCGGCCAATTCTCATCCGAAACTAAGATTCGGATTCGGACTATTGACAAGATCTACCAAACGATATCCATACATAAGTGCTGCCTCTTATATTTAACAATATATATATATATATATATATATATATATATATATATATATATATATATATATATATATATAGACTCTGGTGTATCTCTGGTATAAGTGGACTATCCTTGTGAAAGAAATACTGATTTCTACTTCGCATTACAGTAAAAATACTTTTTAATTACCTCTATTGTAAATACACATATATATAAAACATGAAACAAATTATTTATAATACTATGCAATTTCTGTTACTTAGAAAACAAGTGTCTGAAGCTGTATGTATATATATATATATATATATATATATATACATGATATTTTTTAAGTAGGTTCATACCATTTCAATGTTATAAAGGACAGATTCACGCCATTTCATGAAACTTATCTTTAAGTCAGAATACAATTGTTTCAGCAAACACCAATATGTTTTTTAAATGCTCTTGTGCATGTATTTTTTAGTGTTGCTATCGGCAGTACTAATTTTACAAAACAAATCAGAAACGCAAAAAAAATGAAAAACTAGGCGATCAAAGCCTGAAACACATGTGTATGTGGGTTTATTTCGAAAATTATATTTATTTATAAATAATTATTCAATGTTCTGACAAGATAGAACACTTTAAGAAAAGTTGACAGCAAGCCGCCATTCAGCGTAATGCATAACACTAGCCCCCCCCCCCCCTATTGAGTTATCTCGACTAAAAAATGATAGCCGCCGTAGTTGCTATTTACTTTCTATTTCTAGACAATGCGTGGTGGATCATTGGTACGCGCCACGGCTACTGCGTCAAACATAATTTTCGTATCGGGGTTTGAGCCGTGTGACCGGCAAGGATTTTCTCCGCCATACTGATGATTGCAGGTTTGGCATGAAACACATGTGCGTATCGGTGTATTTTGAAAATGATATTTATTTATGAATTATTATATATATATATATATATATATATATATATATATATATATATATACATATATATATATATATATATATACATATGTATATATATGTATATATATATACATATGTATATATATATATATATACTTATGTATATATATATATATATATATATATATATATATATATACATATGTATATATATATATATATATATATACATATGTATATATATATATATATACATATATATATATATATATATATATAGAGAGAGAGAGAGAGAGAGAGAGGGGGAGGAAAGAATTAAATAATAAATCAACAGGAAAGTTACATAATGTACAATTGTATCATAAACACATATTTCAACAAAATGTAATTTATGAAATGATCCTTCAATCCATAGAGTTTCAAATAAATACATCCTTTTTTCAGATGGAGAAAAAACAATAAATTACTTATCATTGATAAATATGAATTTCAAACATGTACAGAACGAAGAAAAAAATCAAATGTATTAATAAGGTCTTTGTTATGATGGATCTCCAAATTCTTGATAAGTTGCTGAAAAATCCATTAGAATAGTGTATTATGTTGTAACAAGCAAGAATATTCAATCATCAAATTGATTTGATGATTAATACACATGTAGATTATTCGTTCCTTAATATGTCTTCCTTGGCAGTTATTTTTAATGTGGCATGGTAAATTCTGTGTTCAGTTAATCATAAATAAATATGAAAAAGAAAGAAACAAGAAAATAGAAAAAGGAAAAAGAAATACAAAGAAATGAATCAAGTATACACTATAAAATAATTATTTTATACCACTTAATATATATATATATATATATATATATATATATATATATATATATATATATATATATATATATATATATTTGCAATCGTGTGAGATTATCATTCTCTACACTGATGAGAGCAAAAGCTTGAAACACTAGCGTATGTGGGTAACGATGATTTAATAATATTTACTGAAAATTAATATTGTTTTATATATATATATATATATATATATATATATATATATATATATATATATTTAAAAGTAGGTACAAACTTATGAACAGAGGAATCATTTACAGCACTCAATACATTAATTGAGGACGCGCAAATTTTGCAAATACACGAAATCCAAGCGCAAACAAAATCTCTTTTCTGTACTCAAACTGGTTACACACTCTGAACACAGATATCTTTATCAACACTATTATCCTGGTAAAACTCTAATACGTATTTCGCGTGGTCAATGTGCAAAAACCCTATTTAAAAAGGCAACTATAGGAGTTAAGCTAAGTTTAATAAGGCCAACTGATTAAATGTATCTGTATATAAAGTTTGGTATGTGTATATATTTATATAGTTCTATATACAAGATAATCTCCTTGAACTAATGAAGGATTATTATGAACTTTTGAATTCGTATTCTAAGCTAAACGGTGAGCAATATATATGGTTCCAGCATTTTTTTTTAATTAAACATTTAGGGGGTGCATGTATATACAGTTAGATATGCATTCTACACACACTTGCATATCAACATTAATCGTCGATAATATCAAGACGAATTTCAACTTGGCTGCGATAAATATGTCTCAATCAAGAAGGATTAAACGAAAAAAGAAGAGGTAAAATGCTTATCCTTCTGGCACGGGTGTATATCACCGAAAGTGCTCAAGTTTTTAAGATGAATAAATAATTTATTTAAAAAAAACATAAAGAAATGCGTTGTGCAGGTGTTTCAAAATATTTAAAAAATATTCTCCTTATCATCGCCATTTCATCAACGCTTCCAAGTGTGGACTTTTCATTCTATCTATCTATCTATGTATCTATCTATCTATGTATCTATCTATCTATATATCTATCTCTCTCTCTCTCTCTCTCTCTATATATATATATATATATATATATATATAGATATATATCTCCATATATATATATATATATATATATATATATATATATATATATATATTAAACAAATAAGTACCATTTATTTATTAAAATGTTGTGATAAACCCCTTTTAAATAGGATTTGGGCCTTTTTAAGAGAGTTATAATAAGCTGTCAACGTAACGTAATATAATGTGTCTACGTCTGTAGTTAAACACTACTTTACTATCTTTCTCTGTTTGTCCGCTACCCTGATATAATAAAGATCTTAATTCATTTTCCTTTTCAGTGATAATTCTTAAGCGGCCGAGAGTAAGAATTCTAGGCTGCAACGTCAAAGGCGACTTTGTGACTCGGTCAAATCCTACGATCAACCGTAATTGTCATCTATTACACTTATGACTGCATAAGCAAGAAACACTTATCTGTAGGTTAAAAAAATAATTGATATTTATTTATTCATATATTTATTCATTCATATATATATATATATAGGGTGATTCATATGTCACTTAGCTATTTATTTTTTAAATTCTAAAATTAAAAAATAAGGTAATACTAAACAGAAAGTTTATTCAACAAATTTATTTATGGGAGTTTTACATTACAGTAAATACTCAAAATGTCCACCTTCGTTCTGCATGCATAGCTCCATTCTATTTTGCAAGGAATTTACGACTCTTTGTAGCATATTTGATTTATTATAGTGTTATGCAGTTATGCAAAGGAGGCTTTCTGTTCACATCACGTTTCCATTGCCTTTCAACAAGTGTGGGAGATTCATCAAATTTTGCCATATGAATAACAATAAAAATTCGCTCTGCAATTGTAAATGACATTTTAATTAGCTAAGTGAAGTGACTTATGAATCACCTTGTATATATATATATATATATATATATATATATATATATATATTATATATATATATACGAAAATGACAAAAAATGATGAAAAATAAAATATTTCCAGGAAGTCTTTGAAACGATCGTACGCTGAATTCTCGTTGGTTTTGAATTCTTTGAACAATGTACAACTTATATTGATCTCTACTAACATTGTATATTGTTGTACAAGATAAACTCATGAACTAATGAACCAATCATCATTAATTTTGGGATATATATTACCAACACGGTGAGTAACATAGATGCATTAAGTTTTTTTTTGTAAATGTAAACATTTAGGTGTTGCGTTCATATAAAGTTTGGTAGGTATATATCTTTATCTGTTTCTTTGTATAGGATTCAGCCCTAAGCTAATTTAGTGATCATTGTGAATTTTATAACATAGATTCTAAGAGTAAGGTCGGTTATGTGGGGCATATTTGCTTTAATTTAATTTAATTGGTCCCCCGATTAAAAAAATCGGGGGACTTATGTTTTGAGGCATGTCCGTCCGTCCGTCCGTCCGTCCGTCCGTCCGTCCGGATTTTTCTCCGCAACCATCCATTGTATTTCTCTGAAATGGTGCATGAAGATGTAACTTTGGTCAGGTTAGAAAGTGGCATTCTCTGATTTTTGAAAAATAATCTGGTTAGCCCCCTAGAGCGTCAAAAGGCCCCGAAATAGAAAAAAATAACATTTTTTTGCTCTATAATTTTTTATCCATCCATTCAATTTCTCTGTAACTTGGTCAAAATGTGAAGGAAATTGTTCCTAATAGAAAATAAGTATCGCTGACCTTGGAAAACATCTGGTTCGCGCCCTCTGGAGGTCAAAATCCCCCCAAATGGCAAAAAATGAGCCTTTTCTCCCATAACGTTTGATCCATTCATTCAATTTTTCTGAAGCTTGGTCAAAATGATGAGGCAATTGTTCTGGATATAGAATGAGCATCTTTGACCTCAGAAAAATTCTGGTTCGCGCCCCCAGGGGGTCAAAGGGGGGTCAAAACTGCCCCAAATTGCCCAAATTTATTGCATTTTACACTCGCCACATCGAGTCACATACAGAGGGGGACCACGCACGCGCGGCTGGTTTAAATAGTGTGTATATGGTTTTGTTGCACTACGTTAAAAATACATGATTCCAATTTTTGTGAAATTTAGCAACATGTATTTTTCTCAATTAATAAGTAATCCTTCAATATAAGTTTCTTTTGAGTATTTTAAACGAATCTTAGGGGTTATGATATAAACAGTTTCATTTGACAATTTAAATAGTTCATATTTGCATTGAATTTAAACCATACTCATATGAAATCAATTAAGATTCTTTGAATATAAATTCCTTCTTAAGACCACTTAAAAACACATTTTCTTAAATTAAAATCACGTAATAAGTGTTAATCACAATTGGAATAATAATTATAGACGTAAAGATTTATTCCATAATACTTTTATTTTCATCTTCATAAGGCACATAAAAATGGTGCAAAATTGTTCTGCTTAGGAGATTTTATACCCGTTTTGGGACGGAATGCATTTGTATGTCTATGATTGTAATTATTATGCCACTAATGTGATACTACTGTATACCTCCTTTTGCATACCTCTAGAGTCAAATATGATTTTTCTATAGGAGTTCGAACCGTGTGACGGGCAGGGATTGTCTCCTCCCATAGCGATGATTGCAGGTTTTCCATGAAACGATTGTGTATGTGGGTTAATTTGAAAATAGTATTTATTAATAATGATTCAAAGTTCTCAATAGATTGAGCACTTTAAATAGGTTTACAGCAAACTGTTATTTATAGCGTGATACAATACTCTATGCCCTTGAGTTCTCCTGAACTGGCCGCGAAATTGGCAATTTAAACGTTAATGTACCCTCTTATTTCTACGGCTCCGACTACTGAGTCAAATATGACTTTCGTATTGAGGTTCAAACGGTGTGACCGGCAGAGACTGTCTTCTCCCATACTGATGATTGAAGGTTTGGCATGAAACACATGTCAATATAAGTTAATTTGAAAATATTATGTAAAAATAACTGAATACCGTTCTAGGCATCCTCAAGATGTTTAAGGATAGAAACATACTTGAATAGATGCTATGGTTGTGAAAGAAGGTGGGCAGAAAATGTACAACTCTTTTTTTTCGCGAGTGGATGTGAACTGTGCAGGCTAAGGCCAACATACCTGCTTAAGAGAATTCAATGCAATAAAGTGTCGTGCTCTCAACCCAGAGTTCCTTTCTTCTATTTTGACATGCGTATAGTTTTTCCAATTCGTAACTACGATTTGACTTAGAAGGAATTAATGAATACGCACGTTTGCATATGTAGCAGTATGGTAGACGAAACCGTTGTGTCCACAAGATTACTGTCACGTGACTAGATAAAGTTTCGTTGACATGTTTTAGGTCATCAGCTTACTCTAAAGTGATGTATGTTTGTAGTTATGTCAGCCATAACAGATGTAACGTTCTTTATATTGTACAGCCAATACGCGATTTTAATTAAACTCTGTGTGTATCCATACATACAATAACAATGAATTCTGTTTTTTTTATTTAATTAGAATTATTGGCCTTACAATTATAGTATATATTAAATACTAAATTATCTTTAACGCGATTACATAGTTAAAGAAAATACATTCTGTTGGATAATTAAAATAATTTCTAACGCTATTGATAATGTTTACCCATTCATTTATTCATGATTTTAAACATGACGTATATCATAAATATATAACGTCACGAAAAAGCTATAATTATTTTGTAAATGTAATGTTTTAGCCCTATTCATCAGAAAGAAGCTCAGACTGAATAAATCAAAGTTTCGGTTTTGATTTCTGAACACTTTATTTGTTCGGGATTTACTATTAATGAAATAGTTTCGATTTCTAAAAGTACTTAAGATCTCTGATATTTCAAAATGTACTTATTTCGTTTACAGAAATTGTGTCTGACGGACGGATAGACGGATACCATCTCTATTTATATCAGATAGTTACCTGAAAAGTTTTATTCGTTTGGTTACCGATTGTGGTGGGGTTAAATAGATTTAATCATGAAAACTGAGTTCGCAAAGACAGTTAAATATTGTTAAAATATAAAGACAAAATGTAATAATAGCGTGTTTCTGTTCGCTATATCTCTCAGTCTGTCTTTCTTTCTGAGCTACGGTTAAATAGCGTTAGTCTTACTGAACTATTCCAAAACTGTTCTTTTTTTCTTTTATTTATTACTTTCGAACATTAATAAACAGAAGGACGTTGAATGATAGATAGACAGGGGTGAGAATCATAGACGACGTATAGAATAAGATGTGGGGCATACAGTAAGAGAGAGAGAGAGAGTGAATTCGATGGAAAGTTAATAAAAAGTTTTTCATCTGATGAGTTAATTGCAAATTACGGTAAATAAGAACACTGTAAATTTCTCTAACATAACCTAATCTCAAAACTGAAGAATATTTTCATCTGTATTTTGCGTGATTAAAATATATAAGAAAACACTAACGGAAACAGATTTTGATTATACTATTTTTTTTGTATAATAATTGATTAACAAAATGGAATTCGATATTTTATAGATTCCAGTAATTATGATACAATGGCTTTTCTCATTAAAAAATAAATAGACATAATTAATAGTTTTTAAAAATGTTATATTGAGAGATTATTTCCGGATCTAAATAGTTCACTAAGGTGTATATTCTTTATTCTATGACTTCCGCTTTTTTTTACAAATCTAAATCATTAGTGAATCGTAGCGATTACAGACTTGGTAAACATTACTAACCATCACATTGGTAGTTATCAGCTTTGTTTAGGCTGATTTATGTTGTAGTTCAGATAATGTCAACAGCGGCAGCACAATAGTACTACAGTGAAGAACATTTAAAAAAACAAGCAAAAGAAAAATGATATCATCAATTACAGAACGTGTGTTAAGATTACATTCTGACGATATCCAGCGCGGTTAGGCTTTTAAAGCAATATTCATGTCCATCATTAGCACGATAAGATTTGATTAAGATCCGAATATAAAAGTCGGTTTTCTTGTTATAGAAATTGGACTACGGTCTGGAGTAGCTCACTTGCATGGACAACAAAATCGTGACCCTACGCTCTAGGAATTTCCGTGTAGAGATTACTAAGTGGAATGTTTAGGAGATGAACAGATATGCATCGATGGGGGGTGTAAGGGTTAAGTGATTAAGAAACAAACTTTATGTAGCTGATTTTTTAAAATCAGGGTCATCTCTTTTTCATCTCCTCCTACGTTTGTCTGTCTGTATGTCTGTCTGTCTGCCTCTCTCTTTTTCTCTCTCTCTTTTTCTCTCTCTTTCTCTCTCTCTCTCTCTCTGTATATCTATATATATATATATATATATATATATATATATATATATATATATATATATATATATTTGTACATGCATTGCATTTGTTTATATAGATGTTAATATAACTAAACTCAAGTGCTTATATGAAGTGTCCAATAACAAGTAGAGTTGTTTTTAGTATACATTATTATTTATACAAACATTTCTGGTTAACTATGTGTATATATGTTTCAGTTGCCCCCCTCCATAGAGAGTCAAAGTTGTCAGGCCTTTGAAGAAACTCAAATAAGAAATTACGAACATCCTTATTCAGTATATTTCCTTGGTTTGAATGAGATGGGGTTATAATTCAACGGGAAATCCTAATATCAAATTACATCTTACCTTCTCACACCTTCTTTTCGTTTCTATTTTTATTTGGTTTATCTAGATTTTCAAATCGGACTCCTTAATAAATTTGTTTTTATTTATTATTTACTTCAGATTGCCCTTAATATCCTATTTTAGCGATCAGGGAATATGTTCATTCTAAAACTGGCCTATATAAACTTTATCCTCGCGCCGGGCAAATTAGAACTATTTAACCATGCCTATATACATACATGTATATATGCACATATTTCTACATACATACACAAGCACCTATATATATATATATATATATATATATATATATATATATATATATATATATATATATATAAATATATATATGCCCACATACCACACCCATACATATACATATACACGTATATATATATATATATATATATATATATGCATATATATATATATATATATATATATATACATATACACTATATATATATATATATATATATATATATATATATATATATATATATATATATATATACATATATGAGGAATAAAAGAAACAATGTTTCAGACAAAATGTAAAAATAAAAATGGAATAAAGGATAAGCAAATCAACAACTAGCAAAAATAAACTCAAAAACACATGTTGAATAGTTCTACCAAAATATTTCAATTATAAAATACAATCATCATCAGTCGGTAGCAGAACTTTAATTAAAAACAGAAAAATGTTCAAATTTATACAAATAACGCAATTTGGGAAAAAATAGTCACGTGTAATATAACAGTAGAAAGAAGAAGTTTCTTAAGAGCAAATTTGATAGGGCCATAAGGCCAATACTTTGACTTATCGATGTTAGCTTTAATACTAATATTATATATATATATACTTATTATTCTTCTTCTTATTATTATTATTTTTATTATTATACTAAGTATGAATTCATAAACGTTTGCTTCCCCAATCGTTTTTATTATTAGATACAAATACATTTTTAAAGCACGAATACATGCTAAAATATACCTTAGTTTTAGGATGTAATCAATTCTGAGAAACATATGTTCTTTACTTGTAATTGATGAATAACTGAAGATCTCACTCTGAGCTATATATGTACTTGGCTCGCCTTTATCAGTCTCTGTTGATTTAACTCTTATATTTCTTAATGTCTCTGTGAGCATTTAAATGAAGTGACTCTCTTTTCTGAGCATCAATGTCTAAATTGCATGACTGTACATATCACATACACCAATGTAATTAGATGACTTTACCTCTTGATGCTAAAAATAAAAATAATAATATTTCTATACTAATATAAATAGTAATTGTACAGCCACTTGTTTGATTACATTAAAATTACTACTTATCTAGCGTTTAACGAAACACTAGGAAGTATCTGACTAAAGCAAAATTAATAGGAAATACGATGTTCCTATAATCAACAGTGAAAATAAAGCCTAGTATGTGTTGTAACATACCACGAGAATATAAATAACAGCAGCAGACAAAAGTAAGTTTTCAAGACGTCGACAACATTTGGAGTAATCGCTCTGGTAAAGTAAACTGTGAATGCACGATAACAATTATTATAGACAGTTAACTTTGTAATAGAAACGATTTTGTTCATGAAAACGTCACCCGAACTGTAATTAACTCTGAATTAAAAATGGGGACTTCTACAGAATATGAACCGAAGTATTTCTATAACCCTAACCCTACTACTAATCTAATACTAAACTAAATCTAAACTAACCCTAACCTAACTCTAACTAAAGTGTTACGTTTAGTTCGGCAAAAGTCGGTTTGGCTTGGTTAAAATTATGTGGAAACACTTTAATATTAAACGAAACATGTATATACTTACAAATGTCTTAAATATTTCTTGAATGCTGAAATGTAATGTATGGACGCACCTTATGGAAATAAACTCAGTAATGTTTATTTACCTTCTCTTACAGGAGGTTAGACATGAGGTCAGATGGGTTTTAAAAACCAGCGATCTAGGTGTAGTGAACGTTTGCATACAGAAAATGTATCAGACGCCTTCCCGGGTAGAGGCGCCTCAGGCGATGTGCAATAGACAGCGAAAGGGTAAAGCCTGGGGGAGTGGACCGCCTAGAACTTAAAAGAACTATACCTCAGTCCGACAGCAATCAAGCCCACTGTCGGACTGATTGACAAGGACGTATCCGCTACTTATGCGAACATATACTTAAGCTGTTACAGGTCAGTATATTTTATCTGTTACTTGTATCTAAAGAGTATATGTTGTGAGCCTAAAATTTACAACAAAAATTAATAGGAAAAATACACAATCTTGCATAAATCATTGACCCTAAACCCTTTACAACAATTCATAAGTAATGTGTGGTAATGTTAGAAAATGTGGGGAACATTTATGACAATGCGCACATGTAATGTTAAAAACCGCTGAAACAATATGATTTGTTTCTTACTAACTAAAATCATCGGGTGTAATCTGTGTAAATGAGAGTATAACACTTAGTCAGTTTTTTCTTAATAAGACGTAAATCAAACCAAATAATGAAATGATTCACGGGAACCACATAATATTTTTTTCATGACACGGTTTAAATTTATTGGGAAATTGCATAACCAAACAGAATATTTTATGAATTTCTAACGGTCAATTAAATCGGGAGAAACTCTAATTGCCTTATTTATAAGATAAAAGTGTGCTCATTTTTAAAAATCTCCATATGGAATGAAGTGATTATCTTCGGTCATGCGTTTCACTTTATTTCAATATATGTATATATATATATATATATATATATATATATATATATATATATATATATATATATATTAACCTGGTAAAATATGTCATGTCATGGGCAGTAGGTAAACTGCAAAATACATATTTTTATCTGAAATTAAATACTAAAACCACGGGGAAGAGGAAGAGGCAGGATTAGAATGAGATACGTATATAGAGAGAGATGAAAATAGGAAAAGAGGGAGACGGGTGGACAGAGACTTAACAGTCGAAGAGAGAGAGAGAGAGGGAGAGAGAGGGAGAGAGAATGAGAAAGCAATATTTTTACGCTGTCAATTTTTCACATTCATAGCTTTTTGCTTGCGTCAAATATTATGACCGCCATGTTTTTCTCCTTCTTCCCATACATTTCCCTGTAACCCTTGTTATTTTGCCTCGCGTTCAAGCCAATCGTAATTTACCATTTCCCTACCGGCTTAGTGTTTGCCGTTTGCCTGGTCCCTTAACAAGCGCCTTTGATTTATAACTCTTAACTAAATCTTTTTTGTTTCAAGGGGGAAAAAACCTCCCAATTTCATCTCTTCTTGTACGTCATTCGCCATTCGTAAGAGAAGCTTCCACTTTTTTACCGCCCTTTACTGCTGTCTATTTCATTTCCTCCGCGCGTACAAGGGTTAACAAGCGGCCTTGATTTCGACGGACGAAATTACAGGTGACTTTCCACATCACAGTATACAATGACGGCAGTAATTTGTAGCCCTTGTTCACGCTGTACGCATTTTCTTGTCGGAAATGCGATGGATCAGGGTTGGAGGATGAGGTGCTCGTTGGCTGTCACAAGATTATATAATACTGGAAGTAGACAAGGGAAAATATACGTAGTTTTTGCTCGAAGGAGAGTTACAATAAAGCATCTTTGATTAAGAGGCATGCACAGAGAAGAAGAAAAAGAAGAAGAATACGAAGAAAAAAGAAAAAAGAAGTCGAAAAAGATGATGAAGAAGAAGATGGAGAATAAGTAAAACACGAAGATGGACATCACAAGAAAATGGAAGTGCAAGACAAAGAAAGGGATATACACGAGAATAAGAAGAAGAAAAAAAGAAGGAGAATAAAATGAAGAAGAAGGAACAGAAGAAAACAAGAAAAAGAAAAAGGAAAGAAGAAAATCAGTGCAAGGCAAAAGGGAAGGAACAACGAGAGAGAGAGAGAGAGAGAGAGTGAGAGAGAGAGAGAGTGGGAGGAAGGGATATAAAGGAAAGGCGAGGCGATTACAAGGAAGGGATATAGAGAATGACAAATAGATAAAAAATATAGATACTGAAAAGAAGAGCTTAGAGACAGGAAATATCCAGAAAGAGAAAGGAAGGGAGAGATAAAGGCAGATAAATAGATAAAGAGAAATATAGATAGATAGATAAATAGATAGAGAGAGAGAGAGTTAATTAGCATTTTATAAAGTGTGAAATGTATTCAAATTATCGTTATGTTTGTATGTTTTGTTTTATCTCCATTTCACTTGTTTTGTTCATTTATCTGTATGAGTTGTTTTCATGAAAATCGCTTCTGACAATGCATGAAGCCACTTGATGTAAGGAGCTTAAAAATACTACTTGAAGGTAAAAAACTAACCAACGATTAATGTTAGATGGATGTATTCCGACTCAGAAAACAGTAATTCTTTCCCCCTTTGTCAAAAACATCGCTTATGGAATGTGAAGACTGAAGGATGAAATAAGGGAAGCGAGAGTTAGGAGAGCTACTTGCAATAAGTCCTGGTATTGCCCGGGAAAAAATGAGGTAGTCTATGTTTTTTACATCAAGACCATAACACTATATTACGTGGGTTATTCTTCTTTTTACATGTTATAGTTTTTTATGATCGGCCCGGAGGATATACTCAACATTGACTGGCTCAGGGGCCTGTTAGTAAAGCAACATGTATTGGAAAACATTTCGGGATATTTATATTCTTTGACCACCCTAAAGGTACACGCAGCGTTACAGAAGAACCAATGAATACCTCAGTGTGCTCCTGCTCCAAATGATGAACATGCTTATGGTTCAAAATGTATATTCCCGTTTTCAAATGAAGTAAAATGTCGTATTTATTTTATATATTTGTCAATCATAATTAAATATACTCATGCAAGTAAAATAAGTAATGAAGTTTCAGAGTAGTGTATGTACTAACTAGTTACCGCTTATCAAGGCCCAAACACCACTCGAGGAGAAGTGTTAATTACTTGGTCAGGTGGATAGTGAGACAACACTGTGATAATTTTTAACGATGCTTGAAACTCGGCAAGATCTGATTATTTAAAAGGACGGCCCAACGAGAACCTGTTATCATTACGCTTGAAAACGACCATGTTCAAGTCAGTTGGTTGACAGCCGTAAAATATTGTGTTCCACGGACCGGTAGTTCTTGGAAAAAATTGCTAATGAAAGTTCCCTTTTGTTTTTAGTTTGCGGAGGTGGACACATAAATAATTTAGAGTGGTTTTAGCTAAACGGGGTTTTGTTGTAAAGGTTTTACGGGACAAGCTATATATTGGGGCTCAGTCGAGCACCTAATATGTTTATGGGAGTATATGTTCTGGATGAGAACAGTAGACCGAATATTCCGAATAATACACATCATAAAGTTTCCTTCTTTTTAATTTTTTTATTTTACTTTATTGATACTTATGCTGTTTTTGAACTCGTCTGGCTACATCCATAGCAACATTTTCTCTCTCTCTCTCTCTCTCTCTCTCTCTCTCTCTCTCTGTACCAAAACCAAACAGAATTCCCACGAACAAAGTTTTCGTTCTTAGAACATCCCATCTGTGGAACAAGATATCACGAGTTTGCTACCCAACCGACTACAGCATGGTCTATGTAAACAAATACATGTTGATCAGTCCTCAAGGAAAATCAGTACCTCTTAAGTAATCATCTGCCGATACTACATGTTGTTTCCAATCCTCTCGTGATTGCAACCAACCTCTAACCAGGGCATTGATAATGGTGATCAATTATTAAAAAAACATCTACCTTACTGACTTGTAATTACTTTTAATCACTTCGTAACTAGACATTGGTAAGTTAAGGCGGATGAGAAGGACGTCAATGTAACAGGCCAGATAGGCTAGTTTGTGAATCACACAGGAGATATAACTTCAGTCTGTGTCTCATTTTGAGGGTTGCGTTCTTCATTTCTTATTCAGTTATTGCGAATGTACTTCTTGACGTGTTACACAATCTAATATTAGCTGTTCGTTCCTCAACTCACTGGGGTGAATTTATTCAATATCTGGCATTTGAACTAGTATTTTCTGGTTTAAAGATATTAAATATGTTACACAGGTTTAGCCCAAAACTCTAATACTGTTGCGTATATTAATACAATATGCGAACATATCAAAATATAAGAGCACGATTAAAATGGTATTACAGTCGCACCGCTTCAACGATATTTCCGAAAATACCAGGCTTTAGCAAGCGGTAAAAGTACAGAAGAGTTATACTAGAGAACCCGTAAAGCAACACACAACAAAACACAATTCATATAAAATGCATTAGAATGAAATTCTCTACCGAAAACACCGTGTTACACACCGTGTTACACCCAATTTTTAACATTTTAAAACGTTAAAAGTACAGAATAGTTAACACTCTAGAACACGTCACCAAACAAAATAGAGGAACTCACGTAGTTTTAACGTGAGTGACCGATTTGAAAGAATTGTAAACGGTATAAGAACACTTACTAATTGATTCCATATATAAAAGTTGTTTATAGAATTTTATCCTGATGAATGATATACCAATTTTGTTTATTTTTTTTTGCAGTTTACGAGATATGTAATATTACCTGTATTGTACTTCTACCAAAACATCAAAGAGAAGTAAACAACATTGAATATATTTTTCCGAATGAAAAGCTAAAGTGAGAGATAAGAATATGCTGAAGCAGTTCGCAATTTTCCATTCGTATAAAATCTTTAAGCTGAGACGCTATTCAAGTCCGTTTGAATAAACAGAACAAACGTGATCTTGAAATATACATATCTTTGCCCATAAAATATCGAATATATATACATACACCCACACTCACACACATTTATACATACATATATATTATTCACTTGTTTTTCTCTTTCCTATCACTTCCTTTTTTTTCCGAGAGCTCACCAAACAAATATTTGGGTCAAATACTGACCACTTATCCAACGTTGCTTCCAAAAACCCGGGCCTCAGCGTCGTACGTGTATGAACCTTCGGTCAAATGCCCGTTTATTTGTCTCTTTTCTCGATACAGTTCGCTTTTCTTTTCTCGGCAAGGGCGATTTTCTTTAGTGGACGCTTTTGTATCAATGTACCTTAAGAATCTCTTTATGTCTTAGGGCACCGTCAGGGTCAGGGGCGTTTAATGGTGGTCAGATATTATGTGAACTTGTCCGCTTAGAAATCAGTGATTGAGGATATCGGTATTTATATGGTTGTGTCATTGTGTGGTGCAATGATTTTGTTCACATTACGCCTGGAAAATGGTGGAAAGGATGGCACTCGAGAAAGCTTAAGCGAAAACACGGTATACATTAAATGGTAGAGGGAAAGAGAAATACAGAGAGATAGAACTAAAGAGTTATATGCAAGATGAGAAAAAGAGAGAAAGGAAGTGGGGAACTAATGAGAAAGTAACACAATGGGACATTATGAAAAAGAAAGGAGGTAAAACATAGAGAAAATGCAAGAGAGAAGAGGAGAGAAAGCGAAGGAGAAAACACATAAAAGTAGAAGGGGATCGGGAATGCATATAGAAACATTTTATAATAAGCCAAACAGGAAGATCAATATATATATGAAAGAGCTTATTTTAATTATTACACCTCCTTTGTACCTAAGGGAAATAAAATGGCAGATACGTGTAAAACTAATACGATTTTACACGTGACTGATACAGTGAGAGACCTTTTGAGTACAAAATGACAAATTTAGAATATTTGTTTTACTTTTTCATATTCAGCTGGATTTGCAAACTTAATGTTTTCTGATTGACTCAATCTAACCAAGCTTAATGGATGAATACACTGGCCACATTGGTCTTGTATATTTCTATCATGTTCTTTATAAATGTTTGGTAATAAACGTTTATTTCTATGGGAATTTACCATATACTTGATTAACACAAAATACATGATAAAATGTACTTTAACCATGGGATTAGGTATGTTGGAAAATAAATATGTTTTAATTGTTTTAATTAGCCATATGTTTGAAGAACATAACACACCATCTCTTTTTTGCCTGTGTTATATAAGTATGTATCTCCCCTTCTCTTATTCTATGTTGATTCCACAACTTTTCACAGAGGTTATTCATGTTATACACAACGAAACACGTATGTAAATTAGATAGATAAAAGATTTCATACTTGTATTTCATTAATAATGATCATTTAGAAGTAAATTAAACTATGATTTTAGTTATGCGATAATAACTTCTTAACATATATATAACAGTTTTTATGTATACAATGTATACAAAGTGGTAGTGTTTTTCAGGGGTATGGCCTAAGAATTTAAAATGTATATAAATGCTGTTATTTTAAAAGAAAGTGTATAGTTATCAGATTATTTTCCTATAATTGTCGGGTATGGGGTATCTGCGAGACTATTAGCGACCTCTTCCGCTGTAGTTGTGAATGGGCTCTGTTTAACTTTATTTTGTAAATAAAAACAAACACGATTTGATTTTGTATTTGAAATCTTGTTTTCCGTTAATCGGTGTGTGTTTTGTATTATTTGATTACCTATTTGCAGGTCGTATAGCGGTTTTGCTTTAGGAACCTTCTATTCTATTTGGACTAGTAATTAAAGCGTTTTAGTGCATATTTGTGGATTAATAAATTGGTTGGTGGTTGCAGTTTCGTAACTTCTTATTTAATATTGACTATGACTTAATACTGTTTTTGAATCAGGCAATTATTTCTTTCTTTCGAATCTTTTAGCGACCAATCTTAATATGTATATTTTTCAAACGAAAGTTATGTCGTAATTGTTTCTATTTTCTATTATTTGATTCTTTGTTTTGTTTTGTTTACGACCTTTAAAAATGTGTTAATGTGTCGTATTAGACCCATCTTACTTGTAAATAAAATAAACTTATTTTTCTGATAAGATCGTATATTTTGAGGTAATAATATATCTGTGAAACAGTATGTGTTTATATAGTTTCATTGTTTTCATTAATAGAAACGTTTAACAATATTGGTTTATATGTATTTTGTTATGTACAGCTCCTATTTTCAAAATCTGGTGGTTGCCTCATTGCATTCATTGGAGGTAGCCTGAAAATAGGTTCATGGTAGGATTTTTGTAGGCTGTTGAAATGTGTGGTTAGGTTTGCTGTTAGTGTGTACATATGTTGGCCATGAGGAAATACTATCAGGATCCATTGATTGTCTTGTATTTTAGGATTGGTTATCCAGGAGGTCAAAACATATGTGTTTTATGTGTATACACGAACTATATATGATAGGTTTTATTTAGATATACTGGGTAGTTGTTGTTGAAGTTTAGGAGTTTGTAGTTATCTGTAGGTTTCAAGGAGAGTCATGTGTTTAAGAATTTAAATGTGAGGTGTAGAAAGTGAATAGATTCATATGAGTGTGTCATGCTGAATTTGATGGTGGTATGCGAATAGTTCGGGTGTTAATGAACGCCTAGTAAGGCCATGTCCGCAAATGAGGAAAATGTCATCGATATAGTTGTAGTAGTGTGGGGTTGAGTGAAATGTTGAATTGATGAACAAAAAAAATTAAATGATGTGCAAGTCATTTAAATCTTCAAGTGTTCAGGCAAAGAATATAATAAACTGACAATGGATTTTGAAAGAATTAGTCTTCTCGTCAGAAGAAAAACAATAAAATCATTAATTATTGTTCACTTGAAAATTTGAAGCAAGAAAAACAAATAATTTTAAATATTGAAAAATCGAATTTAAATGAGATTTATTGGAATCAATCAGCTGACTATTCAATACCACACTCAAATTGGATGTTTCACTATTGCATAGTTACAATGACTTGCTGACCATCTTAAAAACTCTCGGTTAACCGCTTTGTCTTAAGCATATTTTTTAAGTTTTATTTTTGTTGGTGATGATTTTTAAATTAATGCTTACAAAAAATTAAAAATGTGATTGCATTTTTTTCTTCTGACGATTAGAACAATTATTTTAAAATCCATCGACTTAAGGTCAGTTTATTATAATTTTTCGCCTGAATAACTGATGATTATATACATCTGTAAATTATCATGTTTTAATGTTTTATCATTTCAATATTTCCTCTAAGTTTATTGAGTATTTCCTTATCTAATAAAAAATGTTTATCTTTATATGATATATATATATATACATATATATATATATATATATATATATATATATATATATATATATATATATATATAAATCAGGTTTATTTTATATTCGATTAACCATGTTTTTTATTTATTATTTTTTAAATTAAAAAATAACATTTCCACAGAACATGACATTTTTGTAAGATGTATTTTTATATCCGTTTCTTTTTGCCGTTGGCAAAACAACATTTTTATGTCAATATCGTCTCTGTAACACTACAAAATCAACAGCAAATATCACAAAGAATATAAGTGCTTGGATTGTAATGTAATGAAAAATCATGAAACAAAACAATATACTGGGTCACTTTTTTCGAAACCTAAAACAAACAAAGAAAAGAGCAAACTCACATGTGGGAAGCACTCACAAGTACGCCATTTCGAATGTTTCAGTTCAAAGCTAGCACATCCTAAAAGTTGTGCGGACATCTTTAAATTTTAATTCAATAATATTCCTGAAAATAGTTAATACATTCTATCATTTAGTTATAAAAATTCGAATTTAGTTGAGGGTAATTTTTTACTTCCCTAAAGTTACATCAATTTGATTGCAAATTCTTATTTAGGTTATTTGAATACGAAACTAAGTGCGGAGCTGATATATTTTAACTGCATTAGATGGAAGCTAGTAATATATATTCAGCGATCCATTCAAGCATATTGTTATATTTGGCTGTTTAGGTGAATAATGTTTAGTATTTATTTTTAAACCGTTTAAATTAACATGAAAGTAAGATTCATTGCTCAGATAACTTCACTTAAGTAGTACATTTTTTAATGCATACCTAAAAGAAAACAGTATATAGTTACCCAGACAGTATCAGACTTCTGAGAGCAGCTATTATATATTTATTATTTTCTATTAAATAATGCTAATTACCACATCATAAGGTATTACACAGATTCAAAAGTACTTTTACGGAAATGTATACCTAAAGTTTATTGTAGTTACGTTTAATACTTTACTCGTTTTGTGAGATGAATAACGTGGCAATATATATCCATATTACTTCCCTACATTAATTGCATGTCTATATTTATATCGGAGTGCGTGTATATTTTTATATATGCTCTGTTGTAACTGATTGACAATCATCAAGATGAATATTTTAAAGAGACTGCAAATTAAAATGGCTGATAGTATATGCTAATAAGCATATTGTCATACGCTTTATTCTTTGTCAACACAAGTATAAGGAATCTTGAAACTAAGAAGAAAAAACTCAATATATTCTTCAGCTCAATACAACTTAGCGTAACTATGGATATAAACTACCGGAGGGTCAATTTTTTGGATATTACGCTTGATCTATGCAACAACACATATGAACCTTATCACAAGCCCAACCACACGCTCTACTATATCGACGCTAAATCGAATCACCCACCGATGGTGAAAAGAGCCATTATTCCTGCAATATCGAGTAGGATATCTAAGCTGTCCAAGAATCAACAAATATTCGACAGCAGTAAGCAATTCTACATTGAGGCTTTAAACAGATCAGGATACAAGGAAAAAATTAATTACCTTGTGCCTCCTTCGGTTGGGAATGGGGGACTAAACGGGAGACCGATTGCCTCTCGATCAATGGTTTCATATAATAGGGCAATGGGCAAGGCTAGATATAGGAGACCTGGTGTATCCCACGGTAATGTAAACCAGGTAGGGTGGGAACCGGTTGATGATAATATTCGTGAAGTTGGAAGTAACGAATTGAACTCACATGCTACCCAAACCGGGGGGGAAGGTAGGAAGAAAAATAGGAGAAGGACCACTACATGGTTCAACCCCCCCTATAGCCAGCATATTAAGACTAATATCCCAAAGATTTTTTATAGCATAGTGGAAAAAAACTTTCCAAGGGATAGCAGATTGGGGGGAATCATTAACAAAAATACTGTAAAACTCTCTTATTCAACCTGTAGAAATATAGCCACATCCATCATAGGATATAATAATTCTAAGATAACTAAAACAAGGGAAGCCATGTTCTCTTCTGGTGTTGATCCCAGTAACACCAGATCAGTGAGAACCTCCATTATAAATAACCATAGTAGTAGAACATCCAGCAACGGCCCAGCACACAACTGTAACTGCAGAGCTTCTAACATCTGTCCACTGGGGGGGAACTGTAGAGTTTCAAGCATTGTCTACAAATGCGATGTGATAACAGAGAGTAGTAGGAAATCATATATCGGTTCAACCGGGGGTGAGTTCAAAGATAGATTCAGAAACCACATGAGTTCCTTCAGGGGAGGCCAAAGGGAAGACATAGATAGGCCTAACACTTCTGTTGGCCGTTTTGTGAGAAACCTCATTGCTAGGAAAGACCCTTTCGAACTGAAATGGTCAATTTTGGGGAGGGCTAACAAATATAAACCGAACAAAAAGAAGAGATGCAACCTATGTGCATTGGAGTCGTACCACATCATGACATCTAGAGATAATTTACTGAACGCTAGGCAGGAAATACTACAATGCTGTCTGCATAGAAACCGTTACCTGTTATCAAGCCTAAAACCTGGATAGGAGGGGAATTGGGGGAAGTATAAACTTACAGCAGAGATAGGCAAGATGGACACTTCCTGAGGCAATCTGGGGCAATAATTAGTGTATAATAGGGAGGATGAGAATTAGTAACACGTACTTATGCTAAGATATGTCTTAATTCAATTATTAGCGGATACTCGAGACTTAGGTTGGGGGTGATAAGGTAGGAACATTCTATCGGAATAAGGCCCAATGATAGTCAACTATAGTAAATACTTATTCAGCGGAATAGAGGGGGGAAATTGTGTTACATATAAAAAGATAGTGGAATAATAAATAATAAATCACAATTTATTCTCAGAAATAGATATATTATACGAAATGCATTGGGGATTTCAAGTAATTTTAAGTGAAAAATAAGAAATAGCAACCTGGATGCTATCACTATTTAATTAAATTAGGTTAAATTAAATTAGTTTTTAATTAGATTAAAATAAATAAAACAATTTGGTGGCAGGAATGGGGAAAAGTAATTAAGGAAAAAATAATTTTAAAAACATGCATGCCGACACGGACTTAATTTCTAAAAATAGAAACAATTGAATTTTATAAAAAAAGTATTTTGTACGGGATTTTAAATTAGTAATAATAAAGTCTCCTGTCATTTAACGAGTAAGAGTGATATTTTCCCGTAAAGTTGACAAAAAAATAAACCGGTCCATAAAAAAAAGTTTGTTTTTTTTTCAAAATAGAAAATAGATTTCTGATAACGATATTCCGTTGTAACATTTATTTATGGAATATAGAATAATATTCTCCACAGAGAGTTACAAACAGACACAGCCGTTAAGGAAATATTTTAAATGATTTAAAATAATAACTAGATTTTTGTAGAAGGCCTTTTTATAATAACAGTTTATTTTTGATATATGAATAATTTTTTTTAAAAACAAATTCTGCGGGATAGGCTTTTTTCGCTTCGTTAAACAACAAAACGATAACAATTCGGCAGTTAATTAAATGAAGGATATTTTCCCAAAATGTAAAATGACGTCCCAGACACTAGATGATTAATTTCTATAAGGAATAGGTTTAATAATAAATATTTTTAGAAACAGTATTTTGAATAAATAGTTTCTATATTAAGATTTTTTCTTGATGGAAGGGGGTTTTCTGCGGGATTGACATTCAACTCGTCGTGTGTTTATTTCGAAGGGTAATAAATAAACAATTGAAATAAGACTCTTTGAACTCGGACGAACATTTGTGTTGACTTTTCTTTGTGAGAAGTTGGATTTAGAATTCCCATACTATCATTGGATTGGAATGGTAACTTGTGAGCGGTAACTTGAATGATTTAGTTCTTTTGGTTTTATTGTGGGGGGGGGGGATTTATTCATCATTGTACCGGCTAGCGTGAAAGTGTATTATCGCACATTGTTCCGGTTTTGTGGTTTTATTGAATGTATTTGGGACCGACTACTTGCTTGTTGGCTTGGTGGAAGAAATAATGAACAAGCTACTTTTCTAAGACTTTTCTAGGACTTTCTTTTCTTACCGTTGTTCTTCCTTGCTTTTTAAGTTTGACTTTTATTTTTATTTTTATTATTTTTTTTCCTCTTCTTTTCTTAAGTGACCTCAACTATTACAACGCCACATTGTGTTTTGTCGGCAGTTGAAACCAGTATTCCAGACATTTAATTTCCCTGATGATCTGCCAAGCAAGTAACTGCTTGGTAGTGAAACACGTGTAGGAAAAAACATTTAATTTGAATAAATAGTATTTGTAAGAAAAAATATCTTTAATGGTGATCATTGGTGTCTTGAAAGGAATGCTTTGGTAAGCCTTCATAAAATCACATATAAATGCTCTGTACTCTGTAATCGAGTATCATCGAGCTTGTTTTTTATTGGAACAACCCCGGTCTTCACTGAATGATCTATTTTATAAGTGAAAAATCTAAATATATATATATATATATATATATATTTATATATATATATATATAGCCAATACACACAGGTAAGATGTGTATCATTTCGGTGAATATTATATTAAATTTTCCTGCAATATTTATATATATATATATATAAATATATGCATATATATATATATATGTATACACACATATATATATGTATATATATATATATATATATATATATATATATATATATATATATATATATATATATATATATATATTATTTAAATAAATATACTTTCTCGTTTCATGATTTTACACTTTCTCACTTGGACGCCCACAGAACAACACACACAGACACACACACACACACACACACACACACACACACACACACACACACACACACACACACACACATATATATATATATATATATATATATATATATATATATGTGTGTGTGTGTGTGTGTGTGTGCGTAGGTGGGTTTGAAAATAAGAAACTGTAAAATCATGAACTTACTGTAGTAATAACAGAGGTCGCAAATCACTCTGTCAACTTCCAAAGCAGCTCTCACCGTTCGTTACACGTGCACTTGCTTCGCACCGAGTCGAATGAGACGGTGAGAGACCCGCTTTTATTATACTGAGGCACACCTTATTTGCATGCGTGCAACGAGACTTCGCGAGACTCTGCGTGAACTGTATGTAATAAAGGTTCATGGACGCCATGTTGGATTCCTTTCTTTCATCCACAGCGCACAGGACAGACAAACACGAGCACGTTTCGCAGGTAAACCCCCTTCATGTTCCCTACACTCCCCCTGATCTCATGACAACAGAGATGGCAGCGAGGCATCGATCGCCTTCGCCGATTGCTTCTTCGGAGGGGGACAACACAAGCCTCATCTTCGCTTGTGCTCTCGTCCGCGGTCGAGAAACATCGCGTCCGCTGGGATACTGCTGATATCCGAGTCACTGTCCGATGGGGCTGATGCAAGCCAGAGCGATGCCTCATTGCTCTCTGACTCCGACTCGCTCTTGTCGTCCAGTGATGATTGCGTTGCTAACCGTAGGTCTCTAACGTGATGGGGCATACCGTCGACTCGCACTGCCTTTTGGCTGATTACCCCAGTGACGCGTCCAACTTCGTATTTCGTCGTAAACTTGCCGCGCGGGTTCTTAATCCAGACGACACTCCCTTTTTTCAGTTTCTCGTTGGTTACTTCCAGTTCGGGCAGCGGGTTGGTCTCTATGCTTTTCACCATTACGTGATACCTGTGCAAGGTGTCAGCCGGCGCTGTAGAGGGTCAAACATTATCCTTTGGGGTTACGTTATACAGGTAGACTGCCTCAAATACCGTGCAGCCCGTCCTGGCCGCGATGGTTTTGACGGTTCTGTGATTCCGCTCGATGACCCCATTTCCACTCGGTACGTGGGCGCATCGAAACTTCAGGTGTACTCCCAGCCATCAGTAAACTTTCTGAACTGCTCACTGGTGAATGCAGCGCCATTGTCGGTTAATATCTCCGTTGAGGGGCCACGTTCAAGAAAAATACTGTTTAACTGACGGACGATGATGGCTGCATCTTGCCGGCGCAGCATGCGCCATATCGCAAACCTGGATGGACCGCAATCAATGAGAGTCAGGAAATCCTAGGCGTTGTGGTGAGTAATATCCATCGCCAGCCGGCTCCAATGGCTTTCCATTCCCAGCTTTCCTTTCTCCCAGCGAACGGGTGCTGGATCAATAGACTGGCATGCTACACAATCTTTGACCACTTTCCTGACGTCTGCCTTCTGTACTCCTGGTTCAACCAACTTAGCGAAATATAGGGTCTGCTTGACCCCAGGGTGCCCGGTTTGTTGGTGGACTTCTTTGATGTGATTAGATCGAACGGGGCTCACGGAAGCGGCACATGCGGCCTGCATGGGTTCAATTGTCTTACTTATGGCATCAAGCCATTTTTGAGGTACCCTCGTCAAACAATCTGCTTTGTTCAGGCTGGATTTGACCAGGGACACCTCTATTGACAGCGCATATTCGATCACCAGCTTCATGATCGTGTCGAGCCGCCGTCGGATGAGCATCTCGCCTGTGGCTTTGGTTCGTACTCTGGCCCTCCCGCTGAGAGTATCTGAAATCCACTTCTGGACGCTAGCAGAATCCGTGAATAGTCGCAGGGTGGTCGTCTTCCAAAGGATTGCCCAGTTTATCCCCTTGATAACTGCATCAAGTTCTGCCAGGTTTATGTGCTGGGAGTCCTTTTCTGAGCGTAACCAGCAAGCGTCTTCCACCACCGTTCCATCATGGCCCACCGATACGCCAATGGCGAGAGAGCTTGCATCAACCCACACACTAAGGTTCTGGCTGTCGACGCACCATCTACCCCGCGCTGGGTCTTCCATGTGCACCCTGGTGAGGACCTCTTTGAGCATTGTATTGAGAGGGACGTCATGAGTTTCGTCATCCCATCCAGTGGTGACGTCGGAGGCTCTTCGCTTAATAAATGCCACCGCAACACGAAGCCAGCCGCCCACAGGAAGGTGTCCAACTAACTTTCCGCACAAGGAATATATGTTTCGTCGTGTAACAATACAAGTCATGTCCGGCGTTTCATTTCCTCGTTTCCAATACAGAACGTCATCTTCCTCCCAGACCTGCAAACCAAGTAGCCGTGCGCCATCCCGTAACCTTTCCGGTTCCTTGCTGAGAAGGCCAAAGTTGTAGAGATGCTCCCTCACGCGCGCCGCAGATACAATGTCCTCGTCCACGTACACGTCATCAATATATGCAGACGTTGCCCGCTGAATGCGCTCATCCTTAGTCAGAATGGTGTCAACAATCATTTGCATAATTGATGGCCCCACATTAAGTCCAAATCCCATGCGGGTTAGGCAATACCTTTTCCCGTTGATGAGCACCGTTTGATAGGGCCATAGTGATCTGTGTACACGCACTTGAAGGTATGCTTTGTGAAGATCCAGTACAGATACATTAGATCCTGCTTGCCGCCATTCCCTCAACTTTTCAGTGCATACGTCCGCGCAATCTGTAAAAGGGTCAACGTGCTCATTCAATTCTCGATAGTCGAGCACCGGTCACACCTTCTGTTTATTCTGTTGGATAACCGCCATTAACGGGATCAGGCACTTTGGGGGACCCAATTCCTTCTCTGAATAAGAAACTAGCCATCCATTATTAATCCAAGTTTGTAGTTACTTGTCGTATTTTGCACGAGCTCCGGGTGTAATTTTGTATTCTGGCACCTTATTCCATAATTTCACGGGTGGCTGCTCCTCCGACCGCTTCCAGGAGGCTGTCCAGGACTTCGTGCGCTGGTCGAATTCCGCACAAAAATCAGGCTGTTTCAGCTTCATAGCTGCACTCAGAGCAAGGTCCGCTTTTGCGAAATGTGCCCTACCCTCATCATCAATGCGTAGACCACCCAATTCCTTGATGACGTCCATTCCCAGGAGCAGGTCGTAACCGAGCAGGTGACCGTTTAAAACCAATGCTCGTACGGTTACTGTGGGCCCATCGCTGACACCTGCGCGAATGATGCTAACGCCACAAGAGGCAATCGAGCCACCGCCAACCGTCAATACCGGGATCCTTTCCTTATTCCATGCGTCACAGCATGCCTTGCGCACGAGGGTCTGTGTGCACCCAGTTTCTACGAGCGCGAAGCGCTCACGCCCGTTTACGCGCACGCTCATTGTGGGTAGCGCCTTATTTGGCGACGATCTGGGGAGAAGACTGGCGCTATAGCTTACTCCCCTTGCCCGTTTCCCGGACAACCTCTTGCCACGTGATCCAGCTTGTTGCACCTGTAGCAACGCACGCGTTTTAACGTTCCTCGATCGCGCGCGTCGTTTGCACCGCTTCGGCTTCGGCAGTCTTTTGAAAAATTATTCGGCCCGCCACATTTTTAGCATCTCACGTCTTCTGTTGGTAGTGAAGACGCTTCTGCAGCTGCCGAAACCGGCTCTGTGTCCCCTTTCAGAGGAAACCCTCGGATCAAAAAGGTTAGACACAAAAGCGATTTGGGTTCTATTATGACATTCGTTGAAGGGTCAAAAGGCCTGACGTCACAGATCCCTGGTGAGAAATTAGCTTTCAGACAGTTCACCATGGAAACGCGCAGTGGACAGACGTCGACCAACGAGCTCCAAAATATGTAGTCTGGGTGACATCGCCAGATATGGGCTAATATGTAGAAGAAAATAGCCGATTGCATCCGTCACATTTCCACACAACAGTATGCAAGAAAGACAGAGTTTGAATGAACGAACCGACGAATGGAAATCTCTCCGATGGAAGTGTGAAATAAAAGAATAGAACACTCTCTCAAAAAGTCTCTTCTTCGAATGGTTTTGTCTCCGTGCATGTAAACAGAATTTGCCCACAACACAGGTACATCACTGGGATCACGAACCAGCGACGGAGATGAGTGTGCCAGCAAACCCACGATCAGCGGAGGCAGACATCTGTAAGGTAACTTTCTCTGTGCCTAACATTTTTGGTCCTAATCTGTAAAACGAAAAGAACTAAAAATCGAATATGTCTAACGAACAATGTTTAAAATGCGTAATTTGAAATCTTTAAACAGCAGATGTTTTAACGAGAATTGTTGAAAATAGGTTGACCGTTTAAAGGCTTAAAAGTGTAATAAAATCGCCCTAAGGAAATGTGTATTAAAAGTGCCTGTTAAAAATGTCGCTTGAAAGTTCCTTACGGAAAGTGTTAAAACAAGATTAAAACCGCTTAATAATCTTCTCGTAACCTTTCGTATCGTTTTCGGTTACGAGAAGATTAATTCACAAGCGTTATGTAACAAATGCCTTTTGGGACCGTAACCAGTTGTTTGACTGGTTTAAGAGAACTGCAGCGGTCAAGGCAGGAGCGGTGCTATGTAACATATGCACATATTTTACTCACCAAAATGTTGCGTTACGGGATTGAAGTATATATATTTATTTATATTACTAGGTTGCCGGGGAAAAAGCTGTCTCTTCAGCAGTCACCATCGGTCGCGACTCCCCTCTAACTCGCACCCTCCCTCCCCTCTCCCCCCCCCCGTTGTGAGGGGCAAAAGTAAATATTAAATCTTCTAAAATAGGAGTGCCAGATCGTGACACACAAAATAAATAACACGCACTCTATCGTATTAATATATACATAATAATAATAATAATAATAATAATAATAATAATAATAATAATAATAATAATAATAATAATAATAATAATAATAATAATACAGAGAAGAAGAAGAAGAAGAAGAAGACGAAGAAGACGAAGAAGAAGAAATTTTAAATATAAAAAATAATAAATAATAAATAAATATCGTAAGTCTGAAACCGGCTCATTTGGTAAGCGTTTCCGCTTATGGAACGTGATATCAGAGTTCTATCCTCGGTTGAATAATAGCAAAGACTAAAATAAACTTTGCTAAAACTCTCAGTATTATAAGGTCAATATCAAGGACAATTTAGCAAAAGAAAAGAGTGGTTCCCTCCCCTAGATCTCGGGTTAGGCGCTAATGTAAAGAGATCCTCTACTGTGATCGGACACTTTAGCCTTTTATAAAGTCTGAAATTAGCGACCACCTCACCTAAAATAAGGGAACGGCATTTTTTATTGACGAATTTGACAAAATAACTAAATATATATTTGAAATAAAAAAACTTAATTTCTTATGTGTTAACCGTACAATATCATTGCCATTGTCTTTTTTGGCGTCTCTATTTGGTACTTCGTTACATTAGGACCCAGGCTAATTTTGACCCTGACCCTAACTTTAACCCTAATCCCCAATGACCCTGAACTTTATAGCTAACCCTAACCCCCAATGACACTAAAGTTAGCGCGGGTCCCAATGTAACATAGCACCTTCTATTTGTTAGTAAGTTAAGCTTCCATTATCATGACCCCTCCATAAAAGTGAAATAATTTAAAAAAATTGTAATTTGCATTCAAATAACTTGTGTACAATGGACACTGCGTATATCTGCTAAGAGGGTTGATATGCCGTAAAAACTGGCAGATTTAGCAAAAGAAAACAAAACTGTTCTTCTTTTTTTTCGATTAGATTTTCTTTCTTATTCTGCTTTGAATCACGACTTTCGTCTCTTTCGTTTTTGTTACATATTTTTGTGTTACTTTTTGCTATGTATTTATTTGTTTTTCTTGCGTTTTAACTTTTCAATTACGTTTATTCTCTCTCTCTATTTTATCTCTCTATCACTCTCTTACGAACACATACACTCCCTCTTTCTTTCGTACGGCTCTCTGTGTTCCACAGAAAAAACGAAACAAACATTGCTTAATGTGAGTTAAAAAAAAACAACAAAAAATGATACTGGCTTTCTCTCCAACCAAAAGAAAGGAAATACATGGTTTTAACGTGTGATGTTATCGTCTGCCAGCTTTCGCGTCGGCACAGCTCGTAGTATTTACTGTATTCGAAACATTAGTTTTATTCGTAAATATTCTAAATATATTTACAGAACAGATATTGGATTTTTTTTATATATGTAGCAGTATTTGAACACAGAAATTCATAGAAGTTACCTTTATTTTTGATAATGTTGCATTGAAAAAGTATTTCACAGATCTCTCTCTCTCTTTCTCTCTCGTCGTTCAAATGTTTCACCGAACAGAAAGTGCATAACTGTTTCGTTTACTAAATGAATAATGACTCTTACAACGTTGTCTCCTCCTCCTTCCACGCTGAAGCGACAGTATTTGAAGCACAGAAATTCATAGAAGTTACCTTTGTTTTTGATAATGTTGCATTGTAAGATGAAAATATTTCACATTTCTCTCTCTCTCTCTCTCTCTCTCTCGTCGTTCAAATGTTTAACCGAAGAAAAAGTGCATGAACTGTTTAGTTTACTAAATAAATAATGACTCGCTCTCCTCTCCCAATGTCGTCTTCTCCTCCTTCTACAATGCCCTCCTCCTGCTACGCTGAAGTTACAGCAGTGAACGGGGGTCAGTTAATGGTATAATTGAGTTAATTTTGATTTATTTAACAACTTCATTTAGTTAGCTCAGTTGTTAGGTCACCGCTTTTCAGCTAGATGTTACGGTTTCGATTCCAAGTCTCTCCGTCCAATTTATTTGTTGTTTATTTATTGAATTTCTTTAGGAGTGTGACACAAATACGTACACCTTAGCATATAATTGTATAGATAATAATAATAATAACAATGATGATGATGATGATGATAATGATAATAATGGAATAGTTTCCCACTATCTGACCTAATCAGCACCGTTTGGTTGCAAAAAAAACATTTTGTGAATGGATTAGACCGTGACAGTCGTAAACTAAGACATGTGCACTGAAAAGTGACGTCATGCTAGTAGGTAGCAAGCGAGATCTGTCAAACTGTCAGACTGTCAGTAATAGATTGAGAGACTTAAAAATTGCATCATAAAACTTAATAAATTGCATTTTAAAAAAGAAAAGAAAAGAACACGATTCTATTTATACATAAAGTGAACTTTACTCAATGTAAATAACATTTAAAAAAACAAGAGTTCAAAACAAATAGTTAAGTTGTGTTATTGCTGCGTTAAACTAACAACATAGTTCGTTGTTTCATCGATTGTTATGTACTATTTCGATTTATTTGCCCACCCGCAAGGAAAATACAGAGTTAGACAGAAGTTCGTGTGTTAATGTGAAAAAAGACTCCCCAAAACGGCTCCTTGTGATTGCCACAATAATTTAAATTGTCTCAGTCTAGAAAGATTTCACCTTTAATTATCGCAGACAAAAAAAGCGAAGTGTAGTATCAGAACAGACATTGAACATTAATTATTTGATTGCAGAAAATAGAAAAATACAATTGAAACATTAAAACACCTAGGTACAAGGCCGTCAAAAGTGGTTGGTCATCCTTTGTCTCTCTTACTCTTTGCTAGAATCATTAGTCACCACGATACCACATTTACTCTAGCGGTCAAAATCCCGAATGTGTTGAAAATGTATATTTTATTTATAAGTATATATTTATATATATATATATATATATATATATATATATATATATATATATATATATCAATTCAACGTTTTAATCATTGTTTATTCTAGCACGAAACGTATTGAAACTGTTTTAGAATTTTATTACATACATTAAGCACATTTTGGCACAGAAATTAATTTATCTTATACAAAAAGAAACAAGTTTGCATCGAATTTCTAGTTGATATTATGTTATTACAGTCCAGAAAAGCATAAAATGTATCTTTGTATCAGGACGAAAAACGTTGTTTGTTATGCAAATGTGTTATTGTGTAATAAATATTTCAGATTTTAGATAAAAGCAATTATTTTTTTTATTAAACCCTTTTCTATCAAGCCGGTTCTGTCAACCATCTTGAATTTTAGTCTATGAGTTTTTTCATAGTTTTACCTTCAAATCACTATGATATTGCGAACTATGAAAACGACATGAAGTAAATCATTGGTATCATATTTTGAATATCAAAGAATTATTAATCCAAATATTAAGTAATTTCAGACAGAAATGACCAGTCATATGTCCATGTGTTGGCGGTAATAACCTTTCTCTTTAAATAATCTTGTTCTAATGTGAGATAATCCAGCTGCACAAAAGAGGGATTCTTGATTGGAACAAAAATCAAAATTATCTCATTCACTGACCGAGGAAAGAAAAGATAAATTGTAGCTTCAGAACAGATACTACACTTTGAAATTTTTACGAAATTTCTAGTCGAGAATATTTGTTCAAAATTAAATTAGAATTTTATTTCAGGACAAATAAAACGTTTTATGTTATATGTGTAAAACACATTTAAACTTTAGGTGAAACTAACAAGTATTTGTTTTTTATTTAATATTTTCCTATCAAGACCAGTTTGCCATCCATCTTAGAGTTTAGTCTAAACGGTTTTCTTTTATACTTTAACCTTAAAATCACTATCAAAACTTCACCTTTAAAGTTGACATGAACAAAACCATCAGTAACATTTGTTAGATACCAATCAATTAGTAGACCAAAGTTGAAATAATTTAGAGGAGAAATTAGCAGCGTCATATGTGTACATGTTGTGTGTAACCGTTCTCTTCGAAGTGTCTTGTTCACCGTCTTAGTACCAACCACTGTGACGTCGGCAGAAAAACGAGACTCGATGAAAATGCCTTCTGACTTTACGACAGCAACGTTCTTACACTTCTGGAACCAAAAAGTTCTTATGACTGCGCGTTTTTCTTTAGGGCAGATGATGGGAAATCTTACTACTACTACTACTACTACTACTACTACTACTACTACTATTATTATTATTATTATTATTATTATTATTATTATTATTATTATTATTTGTACTCACTAGAAGTTCTCACACAGATCATCGTCGGTGATTGCTCACCGACAACAATCAGTGGTATTTCCTTAAGTCTGAGTGACAACAAGCCTCCCCAGATTTCCAGTATTCTTCACCTCTTTTCGATAACAATGCGGTCTCGCAACAGCCTCTTACAATTGATTTCTCGCTGGTAAGGACAATTGGTCGTCTCTGGGATTTGGGTGGCAATAAACCTCCCCAAGGTCCCAGCATTCTCTGCACTTTTCCAGTGATGGTCTGGTTTGTGCTGTCTCTCCTCGGTCTTCTCATCCTCCTCGACCCTCTACAAATATTTTGTCTGGTGTCAGCCTAGACCGGGACCATTTAAAAAAAAATAAAATAAAAATTAAAAAAATAAAGTAAAAGATTAAAAAAAAAATTTTTTGTGAAAAGAAAAAAAATCCTTAATTTTTTCGTTTTCTCTTACCTTATTAAAAAAAAAAAAATTTAATTCTTTTTTTTGGGGGGAGGAGCTTATAGTGTTTCTTGTAATTTCTGTTTCTTTGGTTTATTTTAGTGTAGTGATAGCTGAGGCCGGTGTAATCTATTGGGGGTTATGAAGTGCTGTTTCTTGCAGTTACTGTTCCTTGGTTCTTGTTCTGGTGTACTTCTTGTGGTTTTGTTTTCTCCCTGTTGTAAATTCCTTGTGACTGGTTAGCTTTTGTTGCTTATGCGTGTTGGTTTCCGCATTCGAGGATTTTCCTTAAGATTGCAGCTGTGTTGATCATTGCCGTCCTTTGTATGGGTTCGATGGTCCCTTTGATTCCAATTTCTCCCAGTCTTTTCTCTATGTTTTTGGGGGATTGTTCCTAGTGCTCCTACGATTATTGGTATTATACTAACTTTCTTCATGCTCCATATTCCTTTCAGTTCTTTGACTAGTTCTGTGTATTTACTTCATTTTTCTGTGTCTTTGATTTTTACTCTGTTGTCTGCTGGAACGGCGAAGTCTACGATTTTACAAGAATATTTTCTTTTTGTCTATTATAATAACATCAGGTCTCCTTGCTTGCATGAGTGTATCTGTTTGTATATCCATATCCCAGAGGATTTTGTGTTTTTCGTTTTCCTGTACTGTTTCTGGTACCATTTGTCTGCATATTCGAAATTCAATTGTTTGCACAGTTCCCAGTGTATTACTTTCCCAACACAGTCATGTATGTTCTTGTATTCTTTTTGATCAAGTTTGCTACATTCACTTATTATATGATTTATTGTTTCGTCTCTTTGTCCACACAGTCTACATTTAGTGTTTTCCTGGGGTTTATCTATTTTAGCTTTAATGTAGTTTGTCCTAATCGCATTGTTTTGTGCAGCCATCAGTAAAGATTCCGTGTATCTGTTCAAGTTTCCTTTTCTTAGCCATGTCCAGCTTTTTGCGTTGGTTTCTTCTCTTGTGAGTCTTATGAAGCGTCCATGTAGTTGTTTTTCTTCCCATTTTTCTTTTCTTGTCTGTTTGTGTCCAGTTTCGATGTTTCCTGCATTGTTCGTTGGGACGGTATCTCTTGCTGTGGTGATCAGCCTTTCTGTGGTCTGGTTTATGTATTTCTTCAGCTCTTTTTTAGTGTCGTCTACACAGTCTTCTATACTTACCAGTCCTCTTCCCCCTTTGTTTCTCTTCACATAGAGTATGTCTGTATCGTTTTTTGGATGTAGTGCATTGTGCATAGTCATTAATGTTCTAGTTCTCTGGTCAATGTGCCTGAGGTCTTCTTTAGTCCAGCTCATGAATGGTCCAGAATATCTTATTAGTGATACTGCCCAGGTATTTCTTCCTTTGATTAGGTTTCTGCTACATAATTTTGTTTCTAAGAGCTTTCTTGTTCTTCTCACGTATTCTTTTCCAATCTTATCTTTTATTTCGGTTGATATGATTGTGTCTGCTTCCAAAACTCCCAAATATTTATAGCTGTCTTGTTCATCTAGCGCCCTCATCTGCTCTTGTTTGGGTAGTTCCATGCCCTCAGTCATCTCCAGCTTTCCTTTTTTAATCGCTAGCAATGCACACTTTTCGATTCCGAATTCCATTTGAATGTCCTGACTAAAGATACTGGTCGTATTTATCAGCTTTTCTAGTTCCTTTTTGCTTTTTGCAAATAGCTTTAGATCGTCCATGTACATGAGATGGTTTATTCGTTGTTCTCTGCCTGTTAACTTGTATCCGGCATCACATTTCCTGAGTATGTTGTTGTTATTATCATTTTATTATTATTATTATTATTATTATTATTATTATTATTATTATTATTATTATTATTATTATTATTATTATTATTATTATTTCATTTATTATTATTATTATTATTATCATTATAATACTCATATTGTACTCATTAGGAGTTCTCACATAGGTCCTCAGTTATTGCTCACCGACAGCCGGTGATTTTCCCTGGAGTCTGAGTGACAACAAGTCTCCCCCGATTTCCAGGATTTGTCACCTCTTTTTAATAGCCACCGCAAATAACTTTGCAGTATCGTTACAGCCGTTTACCATTGATTTCTCGCTGGCACGGACCATTGGCCCTCTATGAGATTTAAATGGCAATAAACCTCCCTAAGATCCCAGCACTCTTTGCACTTCCAGTGGAGGTCCGGCCTGCGCTGTGCCTACTCGGTCCTCTCATCCTCCTTGACCCTATGCAAATATGTTGAGTGGTGTCAGCCTAGGCTGGTACCATTTGTTATTTTATTTTTATTTTGTCATTCTTTGCGAGAGCAAAGGGAGCTTATAGTGTTTCTTGCTATTTCCGTTCATTAGTTCACTTTTGTGTCGTATCTGTTGAGGCCGGTATAATTTATTAGGGGGGGGGGCGCTTATTAAGTGGTATTTCTTGCATTTTCTGTCCCCTTGTTTGTGATGTGTTCTTTCTGTGGTTTTGTTTTCTTCCTGTTATAGATTCCATGTGACCATTCGTGACCATTGGTTTCCGCATTCGATGAATGTTTTAAGATTGCAGCTTTTTTGCTCATTGCCCTATGATTCCAATTATTAGTATTATTTTTATTATTATTATTATTATTATTATTATTATTATTATTATTATTTGCACACACTAGGAGTTCTCACACAAGTCATCGTCAATGATTGCTCACTGATAATCAGCGGTGGCATTCCGTTGAGTTTGAGTGGCAACAGTCCTCCCCAGGTGTGCAGTATTTTCCGTCTCTATTCGATAACTATTGCTAATGACTTCGCGGTATCGCAACGGCCGCTTACCATTGGGTAACGGTCATTGGGGTCCTCTGAGATCCGGGTGGAAATAAGCCTCCCCCAGGTCCCACCACACCCCGCACTTTTCCTGTGGAGGTCTGGTATGTGCTCTCATTCTTCGGTCTCCCCATCCTCATTGCCTCGTTATGACTAGTTTGTGAGAAATCAGCCGAGGCTTGTGTCATCATTTTTTTTTGGGGGGGGGGGTGTCAGTTTATGAAGTTTCTTGCAGTTTCTCTTCCTTGTGTTCATGTGGTAGTATTCTTCCTGTTGTTTTGTTTTCTTCTTGTTGTAACACACACACACAGTTATATATATATATATATATATATATATATATATATATATATATATATATATATATATATATAAATAAATGTTTTGAAGTACAAAACTTATAAATGCATTTAAAAAGGATGCGCAGAAATCTCTCAAAGGCCCTTTCGACTATCATCTCGTCAGGAGAAAATCGATAGTTTTTTTTAATCAATAATATCGTCGAAAGAAAGAGCAAATAGGGGAAAGGGGCTGTTTATATTTTGCACCCTGATAAGTTTTGATAGGGGGCCGGTGTAGATTTGAATGATAATAAGGGTATTTCATGAAAATTAGTGCTTACCTAGCGATCAGGGTTATTGCGAACATGGGCTATTATTATTGTTTTTAAAATTATTTTTAAAGATTAGTTAATATTAGGGATGTATTAATTTTTGTTCATAATTTAAGTAGGTTTACTAATTGTATTTTCTGCAAAGTAATAAAGTCAGGTTATAGTCGCATTAATAGTGGATTCATGCATTAAAAATGTAAAAGATAGTTAAATATTTTTAATATGATTGATAGGTGAACATTTATATATACATCACACACGCATGCACCCGGACATATATATATATATAGTGGTATCACTTCGGACATTCTCTGACACAGGCAGGTGTGTAGATACACACATTCATAAATATACACAGATAAACACATACACGACATATATATACCCAGTTACACATACACACACACACACACACACACACACATATATATATATATATATATATATATATATATATATATATATATATTTATACATATATATATATATAATGCTAGAATTATAATGATAATAGAAACAATCAATATATATGTTATAAACTATAGAGCTGGAAATTTAAAATATTTTCGGATATTAAAAATAGTATATATTGACATATTTTTGGTAGGCACTAATATATATATATATATATATATATATATATATATATATATATATTCAATTAGCTAAAAATAACAAAAATAATCAATATATTTCGATGCATATATATTTGTGTATCTCGTTCGCTATATATATATATATATATATATATATATATATATATATATATATATTAATGCATGCATATATGTATGTTACTTTCAATTATATCCTATGACTAAAATTCTTTATCATTGTAGCCTGTCACTTAAAGGAAATTAACAACATAGCAACCGTGTGTTTTAAAATGTCCTCTTTTTGTCAAATGTATACGGGGCAGGACACGCACATACACACACCCACGTGCACCTACATAAAAATAACATATGGAAGTGTTTTTCTACCAGCTTTATATATCCATCTATCATGTTCATCTGATATAAACATTAAAACATTTACTAAAAAAACATATCATCACGCTAGACAGTAATGAGACAGAGTAAACAGAATTGTCGAATAGACAACCTGATTTCGAAATTAACTTGGCCATGAATGCATATTAAAACCTGCCAACATATTTACTTCAGGTTTGCGACTTGCACTTAACGTTCAACTAAATAATTTACATCATTATAAATGGATTTAGACAAACGCAGTCGTAGAATATGTTATACTTTTTATCCGTTACTTACGGTTAAAATTTACGTCCGGTTTGAATACTATTAACATTAATGTTAATAATTACTTCAATTTTTTTAGAAGATGATTGATAATTTGTAGCATTTTTTTTATTCGGACTACTGTTATCATCTTAGACGTTTTGGCTTATATAACCTCCGACATACTTTAGGTGCATCTTTATCCTGAGCTCGGGAATCTGTACGGAATTTTGAACATGAGCTTTTATGTTACACAATGGGGTGGTTTGCTCTCGATCAGATAGAAGTCTTACGTATTTCGTAAGTATTCCTAGTATAGACCGCACTGATGATTCAACCTTTAACCTATAGTAGACTGTCACTTAAAACTGATTATTTCTTAGCACTTATATCCGTTAAGCCACAGGTTTCTGCGGATGCTGATAGAACGAAAGCAAGGTACCTCCTTGGATGAAAAAAACGGTTCTTTTTCAAAATTACGTACACATTTCCAAGTTTGACATTAATATTTTCGTATTCCACAATAGGCACTTGTAGACAGTCGGGCGAAACGTTGAGAATAAAATCCAAGATGAGAACATTAGTAAAAATAAACCAAATAATACATATTAAAAGGTCTTATCTGGTCACTAAATTATCAGTTTAAGCAAATCGGTATAAACTATAACTAATGTTGGTAGGATAATGATGCTTTAATCTCTATCCATATAATTATTGGATATAAACCAACTTTAATACGTGATTGTATACTGACAGTTTTTTAAGGCATACATAAAGTTATCTTCGACAGTGTAAACGCTTTCAAATTTCGAAGGATCACAGAGTAACTAGTAACTTTTTTATACTCATAAAATAGAACTTATAAAGAGACACATATGCGATCGGGGGCGTTTAATTCCGTAAATAAATTATTTTGAAACATTTCTTTTAGCATTTTACACTGTTGCATTTTTTTATTCAAATAATTCGATTAATCTCTATAATAAGTAAAGTTGATGTGTCTCCTTCCGCCTTCAGATAAAAATGGAAAATAACCTAACCCTGTCTATGCTAATCTGTTTCTTATTCAAATTAGCCTAAACCCTCATGCGTGTTTCCAGAAATTATGAATTCATTTCTTCTTTTTTTATTTTAAAAATATTTCTCTGGCTTCCCGTACTGTCCTAGAAAAACATTCCAAAGAGAAAATTCTATCTTCTTTTACCCACTACTTCTTATCTACTCTTACTTCTTCGCCGAGTCACCGGGTCCTTTCTGAACATGAGGAGATTCTCGTTGACTCACCGAAATTATTTCATTTTTACCTTCTAGATAATATACAAGCTCTCAAATCAAAATAATAATCGTTCGGTTCCGCAGAATAAATAAAAATATCGTTTAGCCATTGTGCACGACTGCTTATCTTTTCTGTAACTACTCCATTTTACCGGTATAATAATTATCCAACACATGGTCCCTTGCAAATGCTGACATCGTTGTGATGACTTAATAAGTAAGAAACTGTTTTGCGTTCGAACAATGACTCGCTTTAAAATTATTTCTCGAATTGGCATCATGATAAAAATTGCTTCCGGCTTGAAATAGTTATGCTTCACTGACCGGGGCCACAATATATCGAGGTGCTTTCTTATTCTTATGTTTGAAATTCAATAAATAAAATCGTTACGAACTTCTTGGTAAAAGTTTACGACGAAGCCGAATACTCTTGTTTTTTTTTTCAGAATTATGTTATTTACAAATATACCAGAATTTTTCTTTACTTTTGATTTTTTTTCAACTCTTTTTTTCTATTTAAAACTTTTCCGAATGTTTTTTTCACCCTTTTCCCTTGCTTTTACAATTCTATAAATAGCATAACAGGTCGCTTTTTAGTGGGTGGAAAAACATCTCCCGCCAAAAAAGCAGTGAATTATTACTCCTATATGACTAAAATGATTTAATATCTGCAAAAACATAGCGAAATCTTATTTCAGTTATTTATTTACTTGTAATTAAATCGATTTTATTCTGATATTTTCTCAAATGATTTGTGGTTTGAGAAGTGATTATTTATTAGGGTGTGTTTAATGTCGGCAAGTGCCGTATAGAATATGTCGTTAGTAGATCTACCAAAAACACATATTATACGGCACTTGACGACACCAAAGAAACCTTAATTAATAATCTCTTCCCAACCCACATCGTCGATCAGCAGATAAAACCCTCTTTAACTGCCATAACTAAAAAAAATAACAACAGCAATAATAATAATGATGATAATAATAATAATAATATTAATAATAATAATAATAATAATAATAATAATAATAATAATAATAATAGTGATAATCATAATCATAATCATAATCATAATAATAATAACACAATTAAAGATATTAATGTATTTTAGTGTAACCAGATGCACTCTAATTATAAAGTAGTTACAAAATAATTTAAAAAATACTTAAACATATTTGCCTATTGACAAAAACCCGAAACTCCGATTTACCATGTATTATTAAATATCTTAAATAGGTAACTTATTAACACGAAATAACACGGCGTCCAATAATATTTACTAAAGACTAGTAATGGCGTATGAGTATTTTCTACAAATAATAGATATATTGACATGACTAGAACAAGTATTTAAATAACCGCCTAATAGGTCACCTCACCTCCCCTCACATCTCCATTTACCAACATCGAATAGCACACACAATTAACCAAAACGACTCCGAAATATATTAAAAAATAACCAAGCCATTCTTGCTGTTTTAAATTGTAAGCCTCGAGTGCCCATCACTGAAACCCTATTAATTCGAGCACGTAAACCGACTATTAACAAGCTCGACACGAGAGGAAACTGTTTTTAAACATTCTTAATCGACTTTTTTAATAAATTCACTAGGTTTAAATTTGTAACCTCATCACGTGACTGACAATCTGGCGAGTTCTTATGAACACTGGAGCACACCATATGATCGTTGGACCCACAAAATGTGATCAGTGAATAAACAAACAGAAAGTTCTGTTTAATCAAACATATATATATATATATATATATATATATATATATATATATATATATATATATATATATATATATATATATATATATATCATTGATATAATTATGTATATTTCATTAATTTATACATTCTAAAGTAATAAAATAGTATAAATGTTTGGAAATCGTTTAGGGAAATTATGATTTAAGAAATTGATGATCGTGTTACTGTGAATGCAATTAGGCAGTTGACTCTCATTTTTGGGATTTGATTTTGGTAGAATGAAATTAAGAACCAACATAAAGCAGATAATGAATTGCCTCTAAATTGTCACAATTGAATCAGGAAAACTAAAATTATGGGAAGAGGAATTATGGAATTAAAAATTGTAAACGAATACATGAATGGCGATGAAAACAATGTTTTATTAGATGATCAGGCAACGATGAGCAAAAAGGTCAAAAATGAAACATTTTGGCGATGGTTGTATCGAGCCGTTAACAAATTGAATCATAAGAAAATAGAGATGAAAGAAAGGAATACACTTTAAAAAAAGAAAAGAAAGAAATTCAAGAAAGGAAAGAAAAAAGTAGAAAGCTATAGTGGAGAAAACCCATAATGAAAAGTAAGAAGATATTAAACAACGGCATAGAGTATACACACATATATAAGAAGAAACGTATTAAACAATGGCTGAAATGAGTTTGTAACTGATTGAAAAAACATGAATGATGATCCATATTATTTGAAATGTGAAACAAATAAATAGATACACAAAACGAAAAACAATTGATGTGAGAAAAAAGTCAGGGAGCCCAAATCAATGGAGAGACGGAAAATAGAACACAAAGAAGAATTGCTATTGAAGATAAACAAATGATGAGAAAGAGATACAAAATATAACAGAAAATTGACGAAAAACAAAGACAATGATTCGAGAGAATTAGGAGGTGACGGTTGCTTAGTAGTAACGACACGTTCCACAGAAATGCTTCCACTTAGGATGTTAGCAACCGTCACGTAGTTCCTCTTCTAAGTACCCGATGTATGTCTATATGAATAATTTTAACTATAAAGATATCAGGGAAACCGATGCAAACGATATAATCATCTGATTCATACGAAATGAACAAAAATAAATGAAATCATAATGAGACAAGAATACAAATATTCTTAAGATGCACCCATTTAATTTACGCGTTTAACGATGCAAATAAATTATGAAGATTATTCGGACTACTATGTTATCGTCGATGCTATTTTCATAAGGTTAAGGCCGATATAAGCTCCGACCTTCTTCGCGTGTCTTGTCTTACTCGATAATCTTTATATTGAACTCGGGAATCTGCACAGAATTGCGAACAAAGCACCATTAAATCAACTACAGTTGGTTGATCTCCTCTTATCATCGCTGCCCGGGTAGAAGTCTTAAGTAATTCGTAATGATATCTCTAGAACTCTAGAAGACTGTCATTTAGAACTGATTATTTCTTAACAGTTTCATGTGTTGATGGCACAACTCTTTGCGGAATTCCGTACAGATATGTGGGTTCGACAGAAAGATTCCCGAGAACGGCAAGACGCACCTGGAGAAGGTCGGAGATAAGATCGGCAGAAACGTTATGAGACTAACACGCAATGTGAGAACATGTACGAAAATGTGCGAATGCATCTACAATTATGTATTCAAAAGTATGGGAGATCGCCGGAAATGCTTTTTCTAACTGAGCGTGACAGATTAACCATGTGACTGATCAATTGTCTGCTATGTATAAATAAAAGATGAAAGGGTGAAGATGCTGAATTGATAAAGAAATATGCGATTAGGATGGAAGAAGATGGGGAGATAACAACAAGTGTATCTGAAGAAATGAAATAAACATTAATGAAGTTGAGATATTCTTTTTTGTCTATCATTTTTTAAGGCAAATACACGTATTGTTTTACTAATGAGTTAATCCACTCGAAGGTAACCATGAACGAGATGGATTGATTGTCAGTTGAATTATGAATAATATTATGAGAAGATTAAAAATTATGAATAAAGTGAACACAGTTTGATTACTTTATTATGACAAGTATATTTCTACATTGGATTTGAAGGTTATCAGGTCCACAGTTAAACCGTCTCGTGATAATGTGTTAGGGGGAGAAGAGAAAGTTCTTTTCAGATGTGGTAGGAGACGAGTCTATGTTGTAAATACCAGAAATTGGGCCTCAGTTGAGCACCTTCAATTTTTTTCTGATGTAATTTCTGGGGTAATTTAATGCTTGAATAAAATATTTATTATTCTGAATTCTAACACCGTCGGCCAGTGTCTAGTATATGCAGATCACAACGAACAGTCCAGATCTGCATGTTATACTCGTTGTATTTGCAGATTGCCAGACAAATAGAACCGCATTTTACATACGGTACCTGGTAATAACAACTCGGCTTACTACATGGTTATAACATAATGTTGTGTCATTAAAGGACCGAAATGAAATAAGAAAACAGAAAGTAGATAAGTAATTTGTGTCTAGCGACTTCTTATGGATTAATTATTGTGACTCTCTCGGATATCACAGTTTGCACCACTCATTGTGCCGGGAAAAGTGCATGGAGTAACGCAATTCGATAGATCAAACTAAAACATAAGAGCAGTCCAGGACGAGTTGCAAACGTCATATAATTGTATATTTTAGCCATTATCCAACCTAAATTAGATTGGGTATACTTTAACGTAGACGTAAATAAAAGGTGTTATTGTTTCGTCTGTGCTACAGTCGTAGTAACAACATACATCACATTAAATTGGACATGTAGTAGCAGGAGGACGACCTCAAAGTTTCGGAGGGCGGGGGGGGGGGGCAACGTGTGACGCTGGCCCTGCGCATTATGATTGTTCTAAATAACGATTCCAATCATATCTTATTATTAGGGAACACCACTTTTAAGGGTTTCCACGCTAGTTGAAAAAAAAGGCTCGCCATGAAGACCAACAGGTAGAAAATAAGAGAAACGAAAAAATGTAGAAAACGAGGAAGATTAGCATAATATTATCAGTATTTAAATGAAGAAAATAGAAAAGAAACAAAGGTTCTATTACAAAAAATAAAAACAGAGGGGGAGAAGTGTATTAAAGCTGATAAAAAAGTTTCATATGTACGAACGAAAAAAAAAATAAGAAACGTACGAAAAATTGAGGAAAATTGAAGAAAAATGACACCGTATTCATTCTATCGTGTTTCTCTCTTGTTTATTTGGTATTTCTGTTTCCTATTCACTTTAGAAGACCCTAGGGTCTGGGGTTGGCAAACCAAAAGCACCCCGTATGAATGACATATACAATGCATAGATCTGATTCATTTCTATTCAGTAGACACCGACCCCCTACCCACACAGTTACTGACGCCCCCCCCAAAAAAAGTGCCTCTTGCTGTGAACCCTAGCCGGGTCCTTACCCTTACTCTAACCCCGAACCTTACGATCCCTCAGCCAGGCTTCTTATTCACACCCTTACCAGTTACCCTAGCTGGTTGTCACGTTTTTCTTTTGTTTCTGTGTACGTCTATTTCCTTTATAGGATGAATGTCGCCCATCATACCTTGCAGATGACGACAAAAATGCTTCCCTCAGTTCTTTAAACGAACATAAATAAGTTAAGGATAAAAACGTATACACACACAGACACACATAGAGAGACACACACACACACATATATATATAAATATATATATATTTATATATACATAGATGCATATATATATATATATATATATATATATATATATATATATATATATATATATATATATATCAGATCACCCGGCAGCATGTTTTATAATATAAAGTTTCTTGATTAAACCTGTAATATCTATTCCGCCTGTGGTAAAAAAGAAAAACAGAACAAGTAGGGGAGGTAATAAAAAACATATTTTCAATCTTTGTAATGACGCATGCGTGTGTGTTTATTTGTATTTTATTTCTTAAGGTGGGGATTTTCAATTCATATTTTCGAAATGAGAGTTGCTTTTGCTTCAGCTATTTCATTTGCTGTTTCTGTATTGAGTTTGTACAACGAATTTTATAACGTGTAATTAAACGTTTCAAATGTTTACATCATTTGTTGGATTAGATAAAAATGGTATCTCAATTATGCAATCTATTTATCTTTACATTCATCATCTTGATTGCAGCATGTTCGAACAGATTCGGAAAAGACTGTGCAGCGGAAATTCATGAGGGGGTTATCTAAATGGCAATACAGATTTTAACATGGCATTAAACATTCACAGACGAAGACTATTTGTTTAACGCAACAGTTTCTGGAAGATAAACCTCATTAATAGAGCCAATTGTAGTCGCCTTGAACAGTTGTGAAAGCGTTCATAAAATGAACACGATCTTTCTTTGCGGTGGAAAACTTGGTGTGTCTTCAACAGATTCATGATTAATAATGCACCAACTTTTAAATCAATATCACATTATTTAAACCGATTAAAGCAAGGCACTTCTGAAAACATCCTTCAGTCCTTAGTTTAGTATAAGTACAAACACGGATAAGAGTGCAATTGGTAAGACGTAAAACGACATAACGTTTCTTAGTCAAACTTCGGCAAACTTGAGCGTTCCTCCATGAGCAAGACAAAAACAATCGGAAAAGTTTTAAATAGAAAAAGGAGTTGAAAAAAATCAAAAGTTACGAAAAATTCTGGTATATTAATATTTTTACAAAATTGTATATTAAATGTAAATTTTTAATAACATAAGATATATTTATAGGCGAATAGTGCGAGGCTAGAATTATTGTAGAACATATTTTCATTTAGTTTTAAATCATAACAAAATAATTATTTATATATATATATATATAATGGAGAGTATGTATCTGTCTTTCCGTCTGAAGCTGAAACTCCAACAGAGTAATATTACTATTTACTTAGTCTGCCAGCTTCTATATGTAGTACTACAAAAACCGCCGTGAACATATAAATGAAGTAGAAAGAAATTTCAAGACGACACTGCGATTCGACCAGAAAACGTGTTAAGAATCTTACTAAAACTAATACTGTTTCAACTTCCTTACAGTTACAAAAACACGCTCAGACACCAGACGGGTTTTATAATTCACATAATTCATTTCTTTTAAACGTTTAATTAATTCATATTTACAAATATGCACTTATAACTGCTATTATCAAATTTACATATGTATTTACAATATTTTCGGGTAAGGTGATATTGATAAAAAATATTCATACAATCAATTACACACATTTCATTAAGAAACCGGCGTGTTTTTTAAACCAAGAATGGCAAATACTGTTAAAATTGCCAAGTAATCTTTTCGGAAGTGACGTCATTTTTTTAACATTATAATTCTTTATTTTCATTACGTTGTTAAGACAAGGTGTTTTGTTGTAAATTAAAGTTAAGCAATACATATTTCAGCCATTACTAAATGAGTGACCGTTTTGGAAGAATTAATAGCTGACTCATCCTTTCGAAAGTGGTGTCATTTTGAGAGGATTTTTTCACATTATCATACTTTATTTTCATTACGTTGTTAAGACAAGGTGGTTTGTTGTAAATTGAAGATTACGTACAAATATCTCCGCCATTACTAAATGGGTAACCATTTTGGAAGAATACCAAAACTGGTTCTTTGATATGACGTATACGCCTTCAATAGCATATTTAAACATGAGTTATTTTATATGACCGAGGCGCCTCCTAACTTTTTCCCCTTTTCTTAACTATGTATGGGGTAGGGTAAAAAAAATTGGGGGTGAGTATTTTTTTTTTTTTTTAACTGAAAATATTAATATGTATGGAGAGAAAAAAAATGGGGGGGTCAATTTTTTTTTTCTTTTTACTTAAAAATATTTATATGTATGGGGGAGGGTAAAAAAATTAAGGTATGGTACAAAAAACCAGTTACAAATGTTTATAAATTATATTTTCGAAAAATATATTTTAAAACTCACAGTAAAATTTTCAGAAAATAAGTGAATTTTCTATTTAAGTTTTATATGAACTGGACAAAATTCCAATAATATGTTTATTAAACGGAAGTTCTTGTCTATAGACCAGTAAAACATGAAATAGTGGTGAAATGTAATGTAACAATTAGAAAATCTACCCGCTTGCTAAATCTAGTACATATGGCTAGCTTGAAATTGCTATGTATAATTTTATACAGTGTACGAGTTTATATCATACATTGTGAAGAATGTTATAATCATTTAAAACATGTTTCTTTTTTTCAATTAAATTTTAAAATTATGTAAACAAACATTCTTTTAAATTAATTGTTTCTAAAAATTAGTGTTGTGGTTTGTTTAAAATGTTGTTATAATATATGAAAGCCAAATGAACACATTAATTTACGAAGATTACATAAATATAATATTAAACATCCTGTGTAGAACCATTCTTCTAATTTTTATCAAAATTAAGGATTTTGATATTAAAAATGGCTTAAATTAAACGGGTTTTAAGAATGAATTTAAATTCAGGGAATCTTGCTTAATTGGTGTCTAATGATTATGGGGCAACTTCAATGCAAATATGAAACATTTGAATTTTCAAACCTTTTAAAGTACTCCAATGAAACTGACATTTGAGGAATATTTATTAATTGATGACTAATACTTATTGTAAAAATATCCCCCAAATTGGATGTATCTGAATTTTTACAAAAGGATCGCACTCCATTTTTACTCGACTGCCGTATAATAAAATTAAAGTAAATATTGCCCACATTACCATTTCTTAAGCCTAGTAGTTGTGTTCTGAAATTCATAAGGATCAATTTAATAGTTTACGAAGTAATCTGGTACTTACCCATATATAAACATTCTTAATGTAATATTTTTGTTAAAAACTGTCAGACTCGGCAATTACAGGTAAATTGCGTATATCTCTTATTATTATTTCTTAGATCTTGTAAATGACCAATATTTCAATATTAACCATACGCCCAAGGAAAATTAAGAATCTTGATCGGAGTCTGTTTTAATTATTGTTTGCGTATTTGTTATTCGATACGTCGTTTTAAATCAACGTGTGTTTTAAAAGAAAAAGTTGTAATTAACAGGTGATTTTAGGTATTATAGTCAGAATATTGTCGTGGGTGGTAAACTTATGACAATTATTCATTCAAATGTAAGTTAAACTATTTTCATACATGTGTCTATCAATTATATATTAGTCTTCCAAATTGAGAAATATGTATTGAAGTATAATCTATTGTTAACACATTCATCATACACAGTTGAAAGACACACACTAGAAAAATTGGTTATTTAAAAAAGGTAAGAGAAAAAATAAATGACATTTACGTCTATATTTAATACCGAGTTAAAGCATTGTAATAAACAAAATAAATTCCGCTTTAGTATAAATACCAAATGTATTTATTTGTATATGGATACTTCACTGCTGTCATGCAATTTCGTCACGCGAGTAAACTACATGTCGAACGAAACCATTTCACGTGTGTACAGGCAGCGATAAAGCAATTTAAATAAACCTACATTTAAAAAGAAAGGTTGAGAGAATAATTGATAGCAAGGCATTCAAAGATAATTAGGCAATTAATATTATCCACTCACTAAGAATTGTTAGGCAGATCATCATCACTGATAGCACACTGATTATAACTTGTGGCGTTCCTTGAAGTCTGAATACCAACAATCTCTCTCTTTCGATAACCACTGCAAATGACTTTGCGTTATCGCAACAGCTGCTTACCGTTGATTTCTCGCTGACAACGACCATTGGTTATTACTGGGGTATGGGTGGCTGTCAGCCTCCCTAAAGTCCCAGTACTCTCCACATACTGCCTATAGAGATCAATTTAGTCTTTCCACCTCCTTGACATTTTACTATTTTTGATTAACCGACGTTGGAAATATCACATTTTATTTTCATTTTTTGAGGGAGCGGCACTTTATGAGATTTCTTGCAATTTCATTTTCCTCGGGTTCACGTGGTTCTCTTTCAATTTTTTGTTTTATTTTTGTTGCAACTTCCATGTAGCTAGTTAGCGTTCTTCTTCTTCTTCTTCTTCTTCTTCTGTTTCTACTTATTATTATTATCATTATTATTATGATTGTTGTTATTTATTTCATATGCACTAAATGTTATTCCAGCAGTCATTAGTAGTGATCGATCACTAGCACATCAGCTGGGGTTCTCTGGAGTCGGAATGAGAACAAGTTTATTCAAAATTCTAGTACTCCTAGCTTGTTTAGATACGCATTGTAACTCATGTTTCAGACTCGCACTATCCACTTACTTTAATTAGTCTAGCTGTATTTCGAGCTGTGTTTACAAAGTTCTGTTTTATTTCTACTTACTTAAGCTTATTGGCAAGCTCTTTATATTTGCTGGGCTTTTCTGTTTATTTTAGCTCGGACTTGTGATATTCTGCGCCAGGGAGATCTACTATTTGGTAGTTGATTGTCCTGTCTGGGCTTTCTGATTCAATGTCTTTGTCTATTTGTATTTTCACGCCCCAAAATATTTGATATCGTTCGTTTTCTAATACTAGATCTAGTTTGTGCCTACACCATTTATAGGTATGTACAAAATGCAACTATTTGTACATTTCCGAGCGAACTACTTCTCGAAAAGAGTCATCTCTATGTGCATATTACTTTTGTAAGTCTTTTGTAAGTCTGCTCGTTTCATCTCAGTAACCTAAAGGCCAACCGACCGCCAAACAGCACATGGTCTATAATACAATTTAAGAATATGACACATTCTGTCTACCTTGGCACAAACCTGAACCTAACCCTATCATTCAGGGAACATGTAAAGAAAGCAAAAATTTACAGAAAAAACATCATGCAGAAACTAATCAGCTCCAAGTTGGGAACCACCGCACACACACTATGGAGTATTGTCTGGTGCGTATGCTTGTGCTGTTTTGGAGAGATAAGCCCACTAGCATCAGCATTAAACAACACCTGCCGCTGGGTCACTGGCTTCTTGAAGCTTACCAACCTAAACAACCTGCATCTCCTCACTGACATTGTCCCTTTATATGTGAGATTGGAAGTTGCCAGCCGAGTAGAGAGCACGAGTTATCAACTCTGTCTCTTATATTGATGTAAATCAATGGTCCAACGACTGAAGCAAAATAGGAGCTTCCTCAGTAAAGTCGAACCCCTAACAACATCTCAGGGAGAGACCAGACTTTAGCTGTTGACCAGACGGCTAAAGAATGACCCCCTCTTACTAACATAGGAATCACCCCTAGTGAGCCCCTCCCTCCCTCTTGGTTCAGAGGCACTCTGGATCTAGTGGAAAACACTCAATAGCTTGAAAACGGTAATGGGACGATCAAAAGTGTCTATGAGTATATGGGCTACAAAACTGACCCAACCATATGTTAATGTGAAAATTAAGACCATACAATTAAACACTGCTTTGTCTACTATACTGTTCAATCTGGGCAGCTTGAAAGATCTTGCAGAGTACACACATAATACAAAGGACCGCGTGAAAAAGTGGGAAACTGTTGTATGACCACATGCTTCAACAACACGCAAAGAAGAATTACTTCATCCGATCATTTATATTGTGATGTATTGTTTTATCTTTTTGTCCACATATACTACATTTGATGTTTTGTTGTGCCTAGTCCACGGTTGCTTTATGTAGTTTTTTTACCGTTCGCGTTAATTTGTCAGACTCTCAGTAGCGTGTTTGATTTTCTTTTCTAAATGTGCATTCCCTTGGAGTATCGTGCAACATGTCTGCTTCTAGATTCTGATAAACTAGGAGGTTAACCAACCGTTGCCCGATACTTACTGAGCACTCTAGTGCGTTTTGCTCCCAGCTATGAACATTATATTACCATTTTTATAATCCTCTGTAACTTGAATGCTTTTTTTTCATTTATGTAAGTCATCTATTTATTTATGGCACCTCTTTTTCTACATACACATTAACAATTAAGATTTCATTCAGGTGTAAGCTTCTACGAATTGCCTAGTGGCTAGAACGTTTAACTTATGCAGAAAATAGTCGGGTGTCGATCTCAGTTTAAAATACATGCTCTGCTACTACCCGTATACGTTACTATTTTGTTTCTTCTTGTTGTGAGGTACAAATCACCCCTATTGAAGTACTAATGGAAGCAACCATCTATAATAAATACCATGGTTGCAAAGACTCAAACAGACCACACTCCTATCATGTGAGTGTCCACGTGTGGTATCTGTTCCGATGGATACTACACCCTATAGACCGGTGTTGTCTTGGCCTTCGGGGCATGATTCCGCCGGTCTATGGGTCTGTCCTGTGCAGTTCTAGGAGGTCCACCCTCCCAGGCTTTGACTCTCCTCTTTGGGGAGGAGTAAGTTGATAGCTTACTGCCTGAGGCGCCCCTACCGGGGAATGCCGACGGGGCTGTCCAGGCAATTTTTAATGGCTAAAGCGCTCACGTTCTCGGGCGCTGGCTTTTCAAATCCCACTTTCCGACCTTGTGTCACATACTCCTATAGTGGGTAGGTGTTAAATATAGAGGACATTCCTATTCATGTTTTACCGCATGGTAGGAATCCGGTCATCTCCTACCACATTTAGTGGCGTTACTGTATTGCTATGAATAAATACATTGTATATTTTAACCTGATACAATTTGTGGTTGTTATCTTTGTGACGGGTCTACAACACTTCTTTACTTTCATTGTGTTGCTTCTATTGATTCACTCTATTCTCCTCCGATCGCTATTTTATGTTCCACTTAATCTACTCATCCTATTCCTTCTCTCTTATTCAAGATTTTAACCACACACTAACAAGATTATCAGATATGTAGTTTTATACTAAATCAAAAGCTCAAGTTAGATGGTTTGAATTAGGAAAAACAAGTTTGCAAAGATAGTTAACTTCTAAATTAAATTAACTAAATCGTAAAGTTACCCCTTTTTTCTAGCTCTCTACCTTTCTGTCCCCAATTATAGCTTAACTAGTATTACTAATTGTGTTAAGAATCTGTATTTCTGTACATAATAATCTTGAGAGGAGTCTCAACCAACCGATAATGGAGACTGTGAAAGTGATAGACATAGAAAAATCGGTCAATTCAAGGTTGATTTCAAATGTTGTTTAATAAGAATAATTACACTTTTTTGAAACATAACTCAATCCCAGAACTAAAAAAAGTATATTATAGTGTATTTAAAAATGCACTATCATATACTTTTTATTAAAATGTATAGGAAAAAGCCGTGAAAACACAGATGTTGTATTTCTTTCGATCTTTTTCAAATTCTCTTTTACGCTTTGGACTAGCATTTTTTCTATAAAACTACTTTATATGCATTTTTTATTGCCAATTTACTTACTTTTCTTGTGAATTCCATGTGTATCGTGTTCATTCATTAACCATCTCGTATCTTAAACGATACTGAAGAATGTAAATACGTGTTGTTTTCCCTTCACAGTGAAATCGCTATAAGCAGATAGACGGAATCTAATTGGATGTTGAACTACATTAAATTACACCAACTCTCGACCCTAACTGCATTAAGGGAACATTTTCTTAAATGTTTTCCCACGCTTAAATATAGATACGCAGAAAAGTATTTTATTATTTGCATATCTCATACATCACATTCTACTGCTAAAATAAAGGTAAACTATTCGTGAAAAAGAATAGAGACGTCTAGGCAGGTAATAATGCGTATATAAGCATTATTTCCTTCTTTAGTAGAATCTGGGTATTGTATAGTATCAACCAATTGATAAAAGATGCGGGTTTGGGTTGCAGCTTCAAGTGCAAGCTTGTCTAACTACAGTAAAGTGCAGTACATCACTAAACTAATTACAACAAAAGGGATTAAGGCGGAGGCACAGTGTTATTCATTATACTGTCAATGTATTATCTTTATCAAGAATGTATGATAAAGCAACAGTGTCAATATTATACATATATCATTAAAAGTTAATTGGTTGATATCTTTGGAGATTTTTAGGAATGTGACAGAGGTTGTACGTCGTAGAATCGGTAGAGATAGAGTTAGTGGAAAGTAGTCAGATACATCTGATAGTATGAACAAAAGAGAGCGTATGGATGTGGGTAGGATAACATCCGGAACGTGGTATGTTGTAAGGGCTTCGTAAAGATGTAGTTGACTTCAGTCCCGAGGAATAGTAAATTATATAGAAATACATTTATTTATAAAGTTGAGGGTTCGGAATAAAGGAAAATAAGAGAAAATTGTATGTTCAAAGCGAACATGGAGAGAATTTAGTTGGTTTAGAAATATTCGGACTTCATATCATGTTCAGATGAGATATGATGAGAGAGATGAGTCTCGCTTCTGTAAGACGTCTATGCTTGCTATCATGCGCGAATTAAATTATTGACGCTCTGTAGAAATTACATTTCCCGTTAAAAATAGACATGTGCGAAAGAAAAGCCTTTTTTCATCACCGAATGGTATTGACCTATAATCGATCGTATATTCTTTTGTTTAGAATGGTGTTGACTTTCAACGATATAGATATTGTTGAAGTAACTGTAATAAATTGTATATATGCCCCCTATTGTAGTTGCATTGATGCCGGTGTTTTTGTGTAATTGATAACATTGCTGACTACTGTACTCGTGTTCGAATTTTGAATCTCAGCTTAAAACACACACCATATCTAGTTACAGCATGTAGTCGTTATACAGCGAAACTACTGTCTGTGGATTATTATATACATATATATATATATATATATATATATATATATATATATATATATATATATATATATATATGGTTATTTTTGATTTATACTAACATGTACATAATCTAAGTGACTTGCATGTCGATGTTACTGATCAACAGCTGTTAGAAACTGAGATCTCATCAGGAGGAATACAAATTGGATCATTCTTTTAGGCCATATTTAGAAAGAATATGATGATGAGATCTCAGTTTCTAACAGTTGTTGATTGATAACATCGACATGCCAGTGGCACAGATCATGTACATCTCTGTATGAATAAAAATCACCACACACACACACACACATTATATATATATATATATATATATATATATATATATATATATATATATATATATATATATATATATATGTATATATATATATATATATATATATATGTATATATAGTTAGTTGAAAAAAGATTGTAAAATATTTGAAATATAAAAAAATATATCCAATATCTTCCTCCTGGATGTACACTGAAGGGGGACGAGCCAGCACTCAGATAGAGGAAAGATTGGCTAAAAGAATAGATCTTTCAGCGACCCACCCAACAGGGTCTGATAACAAAATGGAGTCTCTGGATGGTGCAAAGTTGCACTATTGAGGCCAACTCGGAACAGAGTCTAGCTATGTCGTGCAAACGCCTACCCACTTGTAAGAGAATCTGTCGATCTCGTTCGAAAGAGTGGACGTCTTAATCCGAATCTAAATCTTGATCTGAATATTAATCTGAATGTACTCTGTGTCGAAGTTTCTTCAACGTCGTAAAATAGTCTGTCCTTATCGTGAAAATGGCTTCCCGCTCCTAAGAGAGTCTGTCGATCTGCTGTAAAAATTGACGGCGTATGGACGCCGCGTCGTAAAAGCGTCTGTCTATCTCGTTTTAGAGTCTGTCGATCACAATTATTTGTGATCGTCTCCTAAATAGTCTTTAAATAAATAAAACAATATGGCTCTATCTTCATTTCGTTTTTTCATTTATTTAAACTTGTAGCCATTTAATTATTTTTAGAACAGTCTTCTTACGGTAAAAAATAATTGTCAGCTTAATTTTTAAACCAATAAAAAAACATCACCTTTGTAATTCATTTATTAAAAATTATACTATTCCAGTCGACAGGACGATAGAATTCCATTTTAAATTAGTAATTTCGGATTTTGTAACCATTGCGACATCAGATTTATAACTAATTTCTTGTGTGTGACAGTTAATAGCGTACGTACGAACGCGAAATGACTTAGCGTACACTTATATAAATAGTTTTTTTCTAAATTAAACGTAGGTTTACTCTGCCTTTTGTAAAGTAAATTTACACTTGATTATGCTCGTTCTAGGGAATTTTTCATAAATGTGTAGAATGTATAGAAGATGACGCTTCAATGTAGTTTCAATAATCGATGGTAAGTGAATGATTTATTTCTTATTTTTGCATATATTCGAATGTTATTATTAGGATTTTATCTCAGGGGAAATATTATGTATCTCACTGGCAGACTTGTTAATAGCACGTTATGCACGGATGAATATATTCACAAATAATTTATAGATGATTCATATATAGTTTATAGATATTGTTTACAATGCGGGAATTCGCTAGGTGGAAGCGGTACTGAAAACAAGACGAGAGAAAGGTAAAAGTAAAACTTTAAAAAAATGTTTATTTGTTTTTTTTTTAGTTTTGTTAAGCGTATTATTTATACACCTTTACAATAATGTATTTTATGTTTATTTTTTCTTCGCATATTTCATCATGAACTGTACTTGCTTTTAGTGTCACTTGTAAGTGTGCTTCGTATAAAATAATATTTCGAGAAAATCCCTTCATCATATGTCAGTTCAACATCGTAAAAACGGCTGTGAGGTCAATTTCGCAATTTAAAACATCTAACCGATAAATATGTCTATGGATTTAATATTAAGAAACCTGTTTTGTTGGAATTTGCTTTTTACATTTTTGTATTACTAATATTATTATTATTTCTTTTTTAGTTATTTGTTTATATTCATTTATATAAATAAGGGATAACAAATGGACATGAATAGTTTTTAATGTTCATCCTGAATTTTTATTGTATTGGAGTTATTTCTTTCACATATTAAATAATAAATAGGAATATTTCAAAGTTTATGACACGTAAACTTATGTTCTTGTCAATCGAATCATTTACGATGAGTATCATACTCTTGGTTATCTGTCTAACGTACCAAGCAGTGCACTCTGAGAGGCGTTTCGGCGTAATTCATCAAAGTGAATGCCGGGATACACTCACACATAACGAAGGGATTCATGTAAACACGTGCACCGATATTGACAAACAGCCATTCCCATGAGATTTGAAATGTTCTCACAATGTAACCGAAACAATGGAGACGCATTATTCATACCCAGCACAAGCAAAGGACGCGTAATAATTAACCACAATGTAAGGGATCGCTGTGTAACGAAAAGAAGTGTTACCAGTGCTTCGATGGCCTGCAGGTGGGAAGCTGAAATTAAGAGGGTGACGGGTCAGGCTGCTCATCGGATTCAAAGCATTGTAAGATTTCTATCTTTGGGCAGAACGCGAAAAAAAGGAAAAAAGGAAAATATTTCATTAATTTACTCATTTTTATCACATACTTTAGTATATTATTATGTTCATTATTTCTGTTCTTCTTTTTCTATTTCTTCTTCTTTTTCTGTATCTGATTACTATTATTATTATTATTATTATTATTATTATTATTATTATTATTATTATTATTATTATTTCTTACTGACTCAAAGTGTTATCATAACAAACACATGACGTGATTCGTGGGTATGAGTTAGAACACATCTCCCCATATTTCCAGTATTCTCAACTTACTTCGATCGACTTTGCAAATAACTCTGCGTCCTGACAACAGCCGTTTGCAATTGATTTCCTACTAATAACAGCCATTCACTTCTTTTGAATGTAAGTTGCATCAAGCAACTGCAGCGTTCCCAAACTATCTGTCCCCTTCCAGTATAATGATGCTGTTACTCTTCGACATGTTATACTCCAATGTGTGTTACGATCGTTTTATGAAGCACAAACTGATGTTGGTGCCACCGTTTTGTCGTTATTGTTATTGATACTATTGTTATTAATATTATTATTGTAGTTGTGATTGTTATTAACGAGCATTTCTCACACCATTCTTCATCAGTGCCTCCTCACTAACAGTAGCAGTTAGAGTTCCTTAGCAAGTCTCCTTATATTTCTGGTATTCTCCGTTTTCTTCGATTATTATTGCAAATGATTTTACATTATTTCAACGGCCGCTTACCATTGATTTCTCTACAATCTGCACACGTCAAGTAGGAGAATAATTAGTGTTATCTCCTTGGTCTTTTCATCCATCTTGACTCTTTACAATCATTTGTGTGTTATCAGCCGAGGCTGGCATCATCACGTCGTGTGTGTGTTTTGTTTTTTTAAGAAGTGGTGTTTTTTTTCTTCTGACAAAATAGTTACCTCTTATAAAGGCCCAAAAGCCACTCACGATAAGTTTTACAGGTGAACCGTAAACCACCGAGGGGATTAGTAACGATGATTGTCTCTGATTTGAAATTGATTATTTCAGTGTACGGGTACAAAGTAATTTGTTTAAATTGGATGTGAAAACAGCAATGTATTTGTCAGCCGTGTTTCACAGACAGGCAGTTCTAGGAACTATACTTTGCTCATAGACGGTCCGCTTTCTTTTAGGTAGACGGATGGAGAAAATCATATTGTTTCTAGTCCGGTGTTTGTTGTTAATATTTACAGGGATACGGCGATAGATTGAAGATTAGTCGAGAACTTGCCATGAATATAAGGATAGAGTAGAGAAAGCAACGTCCCTTTCTGTGAGAACGAGAGTGTAGAGAAGAGAAGAATACATCACCTAGTAGATTTCTATTTCGCTTTTGTACTCTGTCAATGCAGAAAGGAGTGTTTTGAATTTAACCTCATCCGATGTGGCAACAGTGCTTCATCTAGGACGTATATAACCTTTATAAAGAAAGAGGATCGCGTCAACAGTCGGATATTTTGGAGCGGTAAAACGATCTAACCGATTTCCCAGAGACCTTGGTAACAGACTAAATGTAAGTCTTCCATTTCGGTCAGAAGTTAGATTCAATCCTAGAAGCTTATCAAAGCAGGCAGATTTCTCAACGTGAGAGCAATTCACTTTAATTGGAGCAAAGCGAAGATCAGAGCGTTTGTAGTGAAAAGAGAGAAGCTTAGCTTTAAACGTATTAAAAGTAACCAGCCACCCTTTAAAAGTAACCAGCCACCCTTTAAAAGTAACCAGCCACCCTTTAAAAGTAACCAGCCACCCTTTAAAAGTAACCAGCCACCCTTTTTCACCATTGCACTTCCTGCCCAGGTCCGAAGAGAAATAGAATCAGAAATATCTTGATCATTAATTCTCTTCTCCGTGTGTCCATATATGGTTGTGTCATCTGAATAAATGTCGACGAATTATTTTAGAATGTGATTTGAGAGATCATTAGTAAAGATGAGGAAAGGGGTTGGGCATAGAATGGACCCTTGAGGCACGTCGGCGTTGATACTACGAGCTTCAGAACGCTGACCATCAATGGGTACTTTGATACACCTCAGAGAGAAAAGATTTGATGGTTTAGAGGGCATTTCAAGATATTCAATAGCTAGAAATCTTGTAAAGTACACTTTTATTCCAAACCCTATCAAAGTCTTTGATATGTAAAGAGCTATTGCTCTAGAAACGAATGCCCTGTCAATAGATTAACTTATATTGTGTGATATTACAGTCATCATATCAACTGTTTATCTTGAAGGACGGAATCCTTATTGCTTTTTACTGAGTAGTATGCACTGAGATTCAGAAAACTGATCACCAATATTTTTAATACGGAGAGGACTGACAAACTATTTCAAGGTTTTAGGAATCATTTGTCGTTCAAGTATCGAGTCAACAGCTTCATAAGAATAAGAGTTAGTTCCGGTTTAAAATTTCTAAGCACTAGGATTGGACTGTTGTCAGGGCCAGTTCATTTGCTGGCATCAAAGTCATTGATAAGTTTGGCAACATCGCTGGCAGATATGTTGATGCGGATTAAAGTATGTTCAGTTATATAGAAGAATCCAGGAGGTAAGTGGTGCTGATCGCAAAGTGTGGAATTTGCTTCAAAGTTCCTTGCAAAATCTTTGTCTTTTTCGGATGCTTAGGAAATCACTCTGGTCTATTGATGATGGTTGAGATAGAGGCCACGCATCTGTTCGATCCACTGTGTTATACGTCAAAACAGATGGAACACAGACCTCTGCCTTGCTTCTCTAGACTAAACTGATTATGCTTACGACCTTCTGACTTTTTCTATAACATATTTGCAGTGGTTTCAGACAGTTCTAAGGGCGGCATTGGTTTTATAACAGCTGTTTTGTTTGAGGCAGTTGAAATAGTGATTACTGTGAGCAATAGCGGCAGAACATTCTGGGGTGTATCATGTATCAAACATGTAATGCAGAGTAATTTCTAATATTAAAGATATGATGCTGTCCCAGTCAGACATCGAGTATTGACCCACTGTGCGATGGAGCGTGACATCAGAGGTCTAGTCGCACTTGTTTTGATCTCTTTTAGAGGCCCCTAAGTGATGGGAAGGTCTCCGCGGAGGGAGAATAGTGGATAAGTTAAGAGCAAGTTGCTAGAAGAAGATAAAGAAGTCTTGCAAAATGTTTGTCAGCAAGGGGTATCTCTTACATCTTCACTCCACTTTCGTTTGTAGGGAGTTATTTCTATTTTCCTACATGTTTATTGCGTCTTCCTTGTGTCTGGTCAGTGTTTGTGGTTAATGTGGCTTCGTTACCGTATTCGAAGATTTTCCGCAAGATCTTAGCTGTTTTCTATCATTATCGCTTGTTGTATAGTCTCCTCTATAGCATAGTCTCCCCAACTTCACCTAATGTCATTTCTAGGTATTTTGAGAGTGTTCGGAGTGATCTTTGTGTACCATGTTCGCCTAGGGTGCTTATCTCCCTTTTGTGGGGCATTTCAATACTCTCCGCTGTCTCCAGTTTACTCAATCTTTTCTGTAGCAGTGGGCATTTTTCCACTCCGAATTCCATTTGAATATCCCGACTGAAGATTTGGGTTGTGTTCATCAGGAGTTTTGTCAAATAGCTTCAGGTCATCCATATACACGATGCCGTTTGTGCTGTCAGTAAAATGGTTTCCTTAGTATGTTGTTAAGTGGCATCATGGCTATGATGACCAGTAGCGGTGATAGAGAATCTCATTAGAAGATGCCTCTCTGTATTCTTATCTTAGTTAGGGATTGCCCTTCAGCTTTCAGTCGCAGTCTCCATTTTTCATTGCTTTTAAAACAACATTAATAATGTTGCTTGATATGTTGTACATCTTTAATCATTCGATTTGCTATGCTTGAGAAATCCTTGTTTTCTTGTAGTCGATCCATGCCATTGCTTTTTTCTGCTTTTACCTCTTTCACAATCTTTTGATCTGAGTATATATATATACTGGCCATCTTTTCTGTTACATGATTATTAAGGTTTGTTAGACGTGTTCTCTCTGTTAGGATTTTCCACATGGTTGGTAAACCGGTTCTTTCTCTGTAGCTGCTTAGGTCGTTCCTTTTTCGGTGTCTTTTTTGCATTAATTTGGGTCTTTTTTCAAACATCACTCCTCGTACGTCTTTTTTTGTGACATCTCAGATCCTACATTAACCTTTCATGAAATGTCGTGCATTTTTAAAAACGGTATCCATGTATTTCGTTGCAGCTTGGTGCTAACCAATTTTCCATTTTTCTTAGGGTTGTCTTAAGCGTTTCGCCGTTAATTTTGCTTTCTGTTTGTTATTATTATTGTTATTATTGTTATTATTATTGTTATGATTATTGTTTATATTAATACTAATAAAAACATAATCATGATAATATCATTATTTAAATTGTTATTTTAATTATTATTATTATTATTATTATTATTATTATTATTATTATTATTATTATTTACTCACTAGGAGTTATCACACTGGTCATCGTCAGTGATCGCCCACTGCCAACAACTTGTGGTATTCCCTGGAGTCTGAGTGACAACAAGTCTCCTCAGACTTCCAGTATGCTCCACCTCTTTTCGTTCATCACCGCTGATGACCTTGCGGTATCTCAACAGCCACCCACCACCGGTTTCCCGCTGATAAGGGCCATTGCTACCCTCTAGGGCCCGAGTGGCAACAAGCCTCCCCAAGGTCCCAGAGCTGTCCGCGCTCTTCCAGTGGAGGTCTGGTTTGCGCTTTCCCTCCTCGACCCTCTGTCCATAATTTTCGTGGTGTCAGCCTATGCTTGCGTCTCTCCCGTGCGGTTGTATTTTCCCCGGTTCTGTTGTCTTGTGCTTCCATGTGTTTGTTCTCCATTCGTTGCTTATGTGGGTTGGTTTCCGTATTCGATGACATTTCTCAGGATTGTAGCTGTTTTGATCATTACTGTCCTTTGTATGGTCTCAGTAATCCCTTTGATTCCTATTTCTCCTAGTCTTTTCTCCATGTTTTTGGGGACTGTTCCTAGTGCTCCTATTGGTGTTATACTGACTTTCTTCATGTTCCATATTCCTTTCAATTCTTAGGCTAGTTCAGTATATTTGCTTCTTTTTCCGTCTCTTTGATCTTCACTCTGTGGGCCGCTGGAACGGCGAAGTCTACGATTTTGCAGGATTTTCTTTCTTGTTGATTATTATCATGTCCGGTCTCCTTGCTGTTATCGGTTTGTCTGTTTGTACATTCATATCCCATATGATTTTGTGTTTTTCGTTTTCTAGTACAGTTTCTGGTTTGTGCTTGTACTGTTTTTTTGCATATTCGAAATTCAGTTGTTTGCACATTTCCCGGTGTACTTCTTTCCCCACGCTTTCATGTCTGTTCTTGAATTCCTTTTGGGCTAGCTTGCTGCATTCACTTATTATATGATTTATCGTTTTGTCTCTTTGTCCACACAATCGGCATTTGCTGTTTTCCTGGTTTTTATCTATCTTTGCTTTAATAAAGTTTGTCCTAATCGCATTGTTCTGTGCGGCCGTCAGCAGAGATTCCGTTTCTCTGTTCAAGTGTCCTTTTCTTAGCCATGCTCAGCTGTTCTCATTGGCTTCATCTCTTGTGAGTCTTATAAAGCGTCCATGTAGTCGTTTTTCTTCCCACTTTTCCTTTCTTGTCTTTTTGTTTCTGGTTTCAGTGCTTCCTGAGTTGTTTGTTGGGCTGGTGTCTCTTGCCGTGGTGATCAGTCTTTCCGTGTTCTGGGTTACATATTTCTCCAGCTCTTTTTTGGTGTCTTCCACACAGTCTTCTATACTTACCAGTCCTCTACCTCCTTCATTTCTTTTCATGTAGAGTCTGTCCGTATCGTCTTTTGGGTGCAATGCATTGTGCATGGTCATTAGTTTTCTAGCGCTCTGTTCAAGGTGCCTGAGTTCTTTTTGGTCCAGCCTATGAATGGTCCAGAGTATCTTATTAGTGATACAGCCCATGTGTTTATCCCTTTTACTAGGTTTCTGCTATATAGTTTAGTTTCTAAGAGTTTCCTTGTTCTTCGTAGATATTCTTTTCCAATCTTCTCTTTCATTTCTGTATATTTGATTGTGTCTGCTTCCAGAACTCCCAGGTATTTATAACTATCTTGTTCTCCTAGCGCCCTCATCTCCTCTTGGTTGGGGAGTTCTATACCTTCTGTCGTCTCCAGTTTTCCTCTTTTAATCTCTAGCAGTGCACATTTTTCTATTCCAAACTCCATTTGGATATCCTGGCTGAATATCCTGGTTATATTTATCAGCTTTTCCAGTTCATTTTTGTTTTTTGCAAATAGTTTAAGGTCATCCATGTACATCAGGTGGTTTATTCTTTGTTCTGTATCCGTAAACCTGTACCCGGCATCACACTTTCTGAGTATGTAGTTGAGTGGCATCATGGCTATTATTAACAATAGTGGTGATAGAGAGTCTCCTTGAAAAATGCTTCTCTGTATTTTTATCTCAGACAGGTGTTGTCCTCCGGCTGTCAGTTTTAGTCTCCATGTTTCCATTGCTTTCTGGATGAGATTAATAATCCTGCCTGGTATCTTGTATATTTTTAAGCTTTCAATTATCCATGTTTGGGGAAAACTGTCGTAGGCTTTCTTGTAGTCAATTCATGACATGGTTATGTTCTTTTGTTTGCTCTTCACCTCCTTCAGGGTCTTTTGATCAAGGTATAGTAGATCATGTGCCCTTCTTTGTCCTTTCCGGCATTCTTTTTGTTCCTCGGGGAGCAGTCCACGTTTGTCCAGGGATTGGTAGATTTGTTCTCTCAGTTGTACTGTTAGAATTTTCCACATTATTGGTAGACATGTTATCGGTCTGTAGTTGCTGGGGGTCGTTCCCTTTTTGGGGTCTTTTTTATTAATGTTGTTCTTCCTTCCGTCATCCATTCTGGTACGTCTGTTTTGCGGATACATCCACTCAGTTTCTGCGCTAGTCTTTCATGCAGGGTCGTGAATTTTTAAAACCAGTATGCATGTATTCCATCGTGGCCTGGTGCTCTCCAGTTTGCCATTTTTCTTAAGGTTTACTTGATCGTTTCTTTGTTAATTTCCGTTTCGATTCCTGCTTCGATTTCCTGCAGTTCATCTTTCATGTGTTTCAACCATTGGGCATTCTTGTTGTGCGTTTTCGGTTCTTCCCATATCTTGCTCCAGAATTGTTTTCTTTCTGTTGGGTTCAATTGCTCTGTTGTTGTTTTTTCTCCATTTACGTTTTTGTAAAACTGTCTTTCATTGTTTTCAAAGGTCCTGTTCTGTTTGCTCTGTTCTGATTTGTACCTGTATCGTCTCAGTCTTCCTTCTATTGCTGCTATCTTTTGCTTTATTTCTTCATGTTTCTCACTTAATTTTTCCTTGCGTTTCTGATTTTTGCTTCTTAATTGTTTCATGTCCTCCTTCCTTCTGTTCACGGTTTTAGCTTCTTTCCGCAGTTTGGTGATTTGGGTTTCCAGTCTGATTTCCCATCCAGGTTTTGTCGGTCCTCTCTTTTGTCCATTCTCTTCGTTACTTAGTTTCATACTTACCGATTTTGCCCCTACATATATAAGGTTGTTTAGGTCTGTAATAGTTTCTGTTGGGATGTGTGTGAGGAGTCTGTTTACTCTTTCTGTTTCTGCTGTTAACTTCTTCGCTATTTCATTCCTGCGAGATGGGAGTTTTGTTTTGTTTTCTAACATGTATCGTCTAATGTTCTCCACTTCACTTTCTTCTTTTTCGTTGAGTTCTATCTCAGCAGGTTCTGTGGTTCCGCAGAATTCTATCTCATCTGGTTCTGTGATTCCGTAGTCTTCAATCTCTTCAGTTTCAATGTGTATGTTTTGCCCGTCCTCTTCCTGTGGTTTCTCCTTCGGTGGTGTTTCTTGCTCCGTTTCGCAATTCACCTTCTGTCTGATTTCCGTCAGTTCCATCTCCGAGAACCGTCCTCGCTTGAGGATCTGTCTTGCTTGATCTGCTATCCTTTGCTCCGTTGTATGGTAGTCACTAGCAATGTCCCAGAGATGTTTCATTCGTTTTCGGTAGCCTCTTTCTGTAGGGTAGCGGCTTTTATTATTATTATTATTATTATTATTATTATTATTATTATTATTATTATTATTATTATTATTTATTTATTTACTCACTAATAGATTTCACAGAATCTGTTGAGTTATTTCTGGCTGATAAAAAAACAGTGTATGTCCGTAGAGTCTGAGTGACAGCACGTCTCTAATCTTTTCTACACTCTCCATTTTATTCCACTAACATTTGAATTTATTTGTCATTCTTGCAACATCCATTATTAATATTTTCGTC
>OY744544.1:51933324-51975824 GCA_963556195.1 Sepiola atlantica
TAATATTCAAACCTAAATAGTGTTTACAAAATTTGCTATAGAGCTATATATAAATAAAATTAGAGATCAGAGTGTTATCGTACTTTGATAAATGTTAATTGTGGAGCTCATAAACGCGTTTCTAGAAGAAACCAAAAACAAATTCAAGTATGTACACAAAATAGCATCATTAGATTATCTTTCCAAATGACAGTAATACTATATCAAGGCGAAATTTCATGCACAAAATTGTCAAGATTGTTTAGAAAAGCACCAACACCGTGATAGCGAAATGTCAAAAACGAGCGTCGTGTGTAAGAATTTCATGTTGACATTTTTTCTGTTATCATGGTAGAGTATGACGTTACTTTTTGCGAGTGTATTCAGTGGGCCTTGTGATGTGCATCCGAGTATTTCTGGCCATTCGCCTCTGAGTTTTCTGAGATTTAAAATCTTTTTTGTCATGTGAAACGGTAGAAGTTCTCTCGATTCGTGTTTCTATACAAATAAGTCACCACATAAAAATCCAAAAGTCACTTATTCATTAGGTTGAATGAGATGGTCAATTGGATGATGAACAATACTATGAGAGGATTGAAAAAGATGAGATAAAACGGCAAACTTTGATAACTTAAGGCGACAGCTGAGCACATATTTGTTAACATTGGACTTGAAGACGACTATGTTGAAGTCAGTCGGGGAGCAATGATGTGGTATTATATTCTACAGATGGACAGATTTTAGAGTGTAACTCTGCTCATGGACGTTCCGCTTGGTCTTTGGTACGGAGAGGAATAATTGAAAGTTTTTGCAGTGGCGCCAGCAAGGCGGGTCCTTACTGTGAAATTTTTCAGGGGGAAATAGAGATTGTTTATCCATTTAGTCCATACTATGGAAATAAACAATAGTATTGTAAGAAGGGGAATAGATTATCGGCTACTAGGTTGCCAAAAAAGTGTGAGTACTCTTTCAATAGAAGAACAAGTCATATGAGGTGAACCACCATAAATATGGCAGCAATACACCTGGCTTATATAAACGTAAGGGATTGCGTCCGATGTATTTTCTGGGGTAGTAGAATGATCCCCCCCATTTCCCAGCGACATATTTTATCAGACTTCTATTTCAAATCCGGGGTTCAGGTCAGCCCCGGGATTTTATCAAGTTAAGTGGCTTTCTCAAGGAGAGATCCATACATTTACAAAGATCTTTGCATTATTGCTGACATTTAGCGGCTTCCCTTTTCGCAGTGCTAAACCCACAAAGAGTTTAAGAAAACATATCTAGTCATCCCCAGATAGACTGTTTCGCTGTATGCCAGCTATTCATTGTAGCTAGACATGCAGGTGCTCCAGTCTAAGATTAAAACAATATGTGTTATCGATAGTCTAATCAGTTAACCAATGATTCATCATCAAACGCGATAATGGTAAATCTAACTGTTTATAAACACAATATTAGCAGCAGCCAAAGAGTGCTCGATTTCTGTTTACAAAGAGATTTGTAGTATCACTGACGACAGATAGATACGAGCAGACATTCAAGCCATAACCAATCCTAATTAATATATTGTTCCATTACATAACTTGTAACACGAATAAATAGAAATACAGAACAGAAAACATTCAAACGCAAAAAGGCAAAAAGCTCTGCTGGCAACTATTTATAGGGATCGATTACTTTGGCGAAATGAAATATTTTCATTTCTTTATTGTCTCAGAAACAACAGAACTTGTAGGATAGCAGGGGAATACTATGGAAAATACGAACACAGCTAATTCCGCGGTCTTAAACACTCGCACATGTGTGCGTGCGTTTTAGTGTGTCTGTATGTGTGAGTATGTATGCGAGTTTGCTTACATTTACATTCGTCGCTTATTTTTACGTACCGTTGACGCTCTTAGTTCAGTGGGTGGATGGAAGCTATATTTGCAAAGGCCAATTGTTAAGAAACAGACGAGAATTATGGTGTATATTTCGTAGGGAGGGATCTACTTAAATATACTTTTTTTGCCATTTCACCGTGTATTTCTTTTCTTCAGTTTGTTTTATGACTCGTCCATTGACAGCTTTCAGCTACAATATCATGAGAAAGAAATCTCTAAAATTCTATAATTTTCTAAAAACCTTGCCAAAGGACCGACAATCGCAAAAGTCAAGAGGAAAAGTACTTCAACGTTTGTGCTCCACTTGCGTCTAAAGACATCAATTTTCTAACATGTCATTTGCGGATCTCAGTCTCAACCAATATGACTTCAGCTAAATACACACGTAAGGAATTATTGTTGTTGGTATGCAAGCTCGAACTTTATCGCTACTATTAACTCATACTAACTGAAATGAATCTAGAGGGTTTGAGCCGCCGGTGAATTTGACTCTGGAGATGTTACTGCGAAAGTCTTTCACCCAGGCCCGTTTCACCTTAGTATGTTAAGAGGAAGGTGTGATCCGATATGTTTTAAAACCCTAGAGTCTTGCCCAAATATATAGTTCATGGTTTTCAACATGTGGGGTAAATAATCTACAATAATACAAGTATGAGACAAGTTCATGTGTATTTCTATGTGTTCCCGTTTAAACCTGCCTTTTATAATTGCACATTCAACTATGGTTTAATATAGATTTGACAAATATGTATTAAAATCAAACATATAATACGGAAACTAGAATTATATATAAAAATCATATTTCTAGCTACCTTAATATTCACGCTCGTGCCATTGAACTTGATCATCAAATAAAAGTGTCTTTGACAGCTCTGATAACACAACATATGTCTTTATCCTTATAAAGTTAGGTCTGTTTACATGTTTAAATGTATTTTATGATTTACCGATCATTATGAATTTTAAAACACAGCTGCTCTACGAACGCGGACTATATTTACTATAATTCCGTTTTATATAATGGAGGTACACTGGAGTTGAAGCTCTTAATCAAAATTAAAATATATCCGATTTTTGTATTTTTATGTAATTTTTATTATTGCTGATTGCAGCGTTCGTTTTTTATTTGGATTCTTTCACTTGCTATACCAGATAAGATAAAAGAAAATTGCATTACTACTCGCCTTTAACTTTATAAGACGTATTTTGTTATATATGTATTTTTATTAATTTTATACGTACATAAAAGCAATCAATAAACGCATTTTTCTGGATAACAGCCGTCATCAGCATGACTAACTTTGACACGAATCAGACCTTCGATATTATTGCCTGTAGTTCAGCATTTTTCCATTTGACTAGGACGCCATGCCTAGAAATATGTACGATTTCTATGACCTTAATATTCTATGTATTTTTATGTAATTGTTTTTATAGGTGATTGCAGCGTTCGTTGTTTTTTTTTGTTTACTACTATTTTTATTCTTTCACGTTCGAAGTGATTAAGATGAATGAAATTGAATTATTAGCCGCTGTTAACTTTATAGGACGTATTTTTCGTTAATATATATAATTTTATTAATTTTATACGTACAATTTTATATATGGACACGTGTTTCTGGCTCACAGCCATCATCAGAATGGCTAACTTTTATAGTGTTGTATCTATAACGATCTCAAGAATTACCGGTAGCTTTACGTTCCTCATTTGTTGCACAACCTTATCCAGTTCAGCCTCTCATTAGAAACTGACTGGGGAATGCCGACGGGTTTGCCCAGACCATTTTTGATAGGCTAAAGTGTTTCTTCTTTAGGGGCGCTGGCTTGCCTCTCCCCCACCTTTTTACCTTGTGTCACATATTTCTGCGATTAAAAGGAATGTTATAACGTGGCAACTCCCAGTCTACACTGGCAGTCAGGACAGACGTTCCACTTTTCTTGTTTCTCTGTTGTATATACTTTTCACCAATATACTTGTAATACCTAACTCCGTATCCGTGTTTTCATTCCGACCCCTAAACAGGGCCATAACAATTGGCGACGACATATACGAACTTACACGGGACCCAACCACCATAATAATTGGAGACGGGATATTAGAAATTACAGGAAGCGCCACCACAACAATTTACAACTACGTATTCGAACTTACATAAGACCCAAAAACACCAACTGTCGACAAAATATTCGAATTTACACGGGACCCTACAACAATCCGCGAAAACCCTTATACAGGACCTCACAAAAAACTAGCTACGACGTATTCGAATTTACACGGGAAACAAATTAGAGGTCAAATTAACGAAAACGATAATGCGTTTTCGCAGAATGTCTTGTGGAGTGACATCGACTACTTCACATATTCCCCTGATCAAGAAATAGTTTTACTTCGTATTTCAGAAGATATGACAACTTATATACAATTGATTGCACAAATAAGGAAGACTCTACAAAATGTTTGCCTGCTACTTAGGAAATTTGGCACCACCGAACATACAGAGTTCGTGGAGTTCATTTTGCCTCGAAAGACTAGCGATTTGACTTTTACGGAAGCCGTCAAACTTTTAACGAAGCTTTTTTAACAAACGATGGAAGTGTTCAAACCTGGTCACAGATTATTCAACGGTCACATCAGTAGTGTGTAAGCACTGCGACGACTTTAAATTATCCGAACTTTGTGCTGATAATTTGAAATCCTTAATCTTTTTTCAAGAATTGATGTCAAGAAAATATGCGGAAATAAGGCGTACAATTCTAAATTAAAAAAAATGAACTGAACTTAACACTGCAGAAATTAGCCGAGGACTGCCAACGATTTATTAGTGTTACGCAGGATTTGAAAGACATCGAACAGTCGGGCATTGCACACATACGAAAAGTGCGTCAAAAATCGAAATTCCACTCTCACTCAAAAACTATTCAAAGCAAAAAATGCAATTTTCATGTTTCAAAAACAAGCCAGCCTTATATAAATGAATTACTATCGAGCTCTTATTACTAATGCGGATGCCTGCATTGAGTAACAGAATGCCCATTTCGTTTCAAAATTTGGCTGATTTTTTTTTTAAATCGGACCCAAAAGTTCACATTTTAGAACGATGAAAGGAAATGAAACGCGGGTAACTATTATAAAACATAACGACAATATCATAAGGATATATGTTCAGGTTAAAATCTTACATAAAATAGTAAAAGTACAATTGGATCCGGGTGGAGACCATATTAAGAACCAATCAAATTGCCAGAACAGTGACTAGTGAAAATATAAATTTCGAGGGTGAAATAATTACCGAAATTACTTTTAACAGAACGACGAAAAAAGTAAAAATGTACACATTAAAAGACAGAAAATTAATTTGGCATAGGCCTTATTTAATTATTCAGACTATGGATATTATCATCAGAGCATTATCGGTAAAAGGAAATAAATCTGACGACCGGTTCAGGAAAACAAAAAAGGATTTTGTTTTAACTATTAATCGTAAGAAATCGACTCAAAGTAAATTGCCAGCAAAAACGACCGAAATTAAATCAAAATGGGAAACAAAATGCACGCTGAAAAAAGCGAACCCGAAACTGAAAGAAATTAAGCCACATTGTTTCAATAATCAGTGGAAGGTTTATGAGAGTGAACTGAGGGTAAAAGAACTACACTTATTAAAGTTACAACTCAAAGAGTTTTCAGATAAATTAAAATCTATGAAAGATGAGATGGCTTGTCTTGAGGTGAAATGTTAAGAAAAAGCGACATTTCTTCAAGATTTAAATATGTGCTAAAAAATTAAACAGCCAGAATTAAAAAGCTGAAGGATATCAAATCTGAATTTAATAGAGGGCATGAATTCTATCATAAGAGAGACATAAACCAAATAAGGGAACGGCTATCGGAAGAAACCGACAGCACTACTCAGGATGAGGTTATGGCTACCAAAACAACATTTTCGCATACAGCTATCTCCAGCAACCAATAATATACTCCTGATGGGATCAAGCTTGGAATGGGGATGTTATGGTGTCGTTCCTATGATGAATATTTTGACTTTTCCATTCCTATTAAATACTAAAAGCTAAAGCTTCTCATTTGTTGCAGCATCCCAGCTTGTTCAGCCTCTCAGTAATTTCGGTTGATCAAGGACGTCGGGATGGGGTAATATTAGCCAAGGATTCGTTCTCGACAATAAGTCCGGCACGAACTGGGCCATTTCGGTGGCCTTTTATGTGCCGGGCTGAGGTATACTGTCCTGGGTTTTCCTATGAGGTGAAGCCTTCCAGGCCTGGCCACCCCTCTTTGGAGTAAAGTAAATGTATTGCTTACTTCTGAGGCGCATTGACCGGGAATGCCGACGGGGCTGCCAAGGCTATTTTTGCCAGTCCAGAGTGCACAACCCCAGTTTACACTGCCAGTCAGGATACCAAACGTTTTGTTTAATACATATACATCTTGTATGCATAAATATATATATATATATATATATATATATATATATATATATATATATATATATATATATATATATATATATATATCAGGTTGTTCTTAATGTATGAGTGGGTACAGACGTCGGAATTAAAGTAAAAATATGACTTGTGTTCTATGTTTCTTTCAAGAAGCGGCACAATAACGTTTTCTTTTAAGAAAGATAGCAACACTTCTGACTTCTTTCCCGGTTAGTGTTTCAGATGAGAGTGACTTATTTATTAGTAGTTGATTTTGTAGTTGATTCTTATTCAGTTAGAATTAAATTTGACGTATGATAAAAATACATTGTTAAATCTCTCTCTCTCCATCCCTCTCTCTCTCTCTATCTATCTATCTATATATATATATATATATATATATATATATATATATATATATATATATATACATAGATATGTATGTATGTATGTATCTCTCTCTCTCTCTCTCTATCTATATATATATATATATATATATATATATATATATATATATATATATATATAGATATGTATGTATGTATGTATGTATGTATGTATGTATGTGGGTACGTACTAAAGTAGCAATGGCACCGTCAAGTTAGAAGAAAAATAGGACGCGCGTGCTTTCTAATGTTGACATGAAACACTAATAGGTAATAAAGAAATTCTGTTTCAAGTGGAAAAGAAATGTCATAAATTATCGCGCCTTCACACTGGGAAAGGAATTTAAGTATCTTACTCTCTCTATATACATACACACATAACCCACATATACCTATATATGTTTATGTATGCGTGTATATGTGTGTATTTGTCCTCGTCGTATTTCTGTGTGCCTGCATGTATTCTCGTAGGTGCGTCTGTGTTTAGCCATGTGCGTTTGTGTTTACGTAATTGTGTACAGCATTATGTGCATTTTGCTGTGCGTTGATAAATGTATGTACGTACACCCCCCCCCACACACACACACATATATAGATATATATATATATATATATATATATATATATATATATATATATATATATATATATATGTATATATACATTATTAGGAAAGAGGGATATGTATATAAACTTACGTAAATACTGATTGGATATGCATATCTGCGGATGTAAAATATGAGTACTAGAATATATATCGCTGTGTTGAAATCTCCGTCTATATGTATTTGTTCTAGCGTTTCTGTTTGTTGAAGGGGTTGCCAACAGTCGTTTGTGCCAAGCCATTCATAACCTCTTACTAAGACATGCACGCTTAAGTTTTATTACCTTCTTACATACCAACGTTTGTGTGCAAACCCGGGTTTGGCCAGAGACGTACACTTGTGCATCTAAGCATAGAATACATATATTTACTTACAATACTGAGATAAGAGAACAACAGCAAAGAATTTATGGCGAAGTCATGAAATCATTGCTGGAAAAGTAGATTCTACCTTTCTTTTCTCAAATCGATCGGCCGCAAAGCGCCTATTACACGCAAGCGAGGACCGTTATTAACTGAAAATTGAATGTCGGATTTAATATTCGAATCGACCGATCTGACATTAAAACAAATTCTACGGGGCTTTCAGAAAAAACAGTCAAAGTATATTTTTAGAAATTTAAGGGTGCCATGTTTAAGAGAATTATTTCTTCGAAATATATGATCTATTTGTGTCTCTTAAATTGAAAACTAATTCGAATGCCAAAGTGAAATTACAACTTAAACTGAGTTACAATTCATGAGTTTTATTTTCATAAGTCGTGATTATTTTGGCTCCGTTGTAAGGAAATGACTCCAGGGTTGTAAAATATCCGGATACTACATACGAATTATTACCTAGATGATATCGTGATTTAAGTGAGGGGTGTAGGTAGACATCGCGTTTGGAATGCGACAGTAATTGCTGTGATAATTTCGAGATTGAACCGAAAATTAGAATATAAATATTACATTGTTTAATATTTTGTTGTATGCCGATTTGAGAAATGGGTTAAAATAATTTTATGGGTACTTCAGTGATCGAAAGGGAATCAGATGTTTCTGTTCATTACTCAAGCTCGCTTCTATACCTATATTGTAGCAAAGTAGTTCCGAATCCTGTATAACTTGGGCTTATACCTTTTATTTTGAACTTCAAAAGTTCACTCAAAGTCGAATTTTTTTACTTGAATTTGAACTTCAGATTTTAAAAAAATTGATGTATGAATCTGATGCTTTCATAACAGTAAACAAAGTGCAGAATTTATGCCTGATCAGATATTTTTTTGAGTTATCAACGTTTCCATGGCATAATCTTCGAAATATTTTAGCAAATATAGAACAGTAAGAAGCAGATAAAACTTTGACCCATCTTAACGTTGTCAGGCTGAGGTATGCAGTCTCATTATTTTGTTAGACACGTATTAAAGTGAAATTGGCTTTGCAAATCGCTTTTTCCCTGACACAAACAATATAATCCGACCTCAATGGTTGACCGAACGGATCACGTGTTTTGGGGTAAACACACACACACACACCCACACACCCACATATATATATATATATATATATATATATATATATATATATATATATATATATATATATATATATATGCGAACAACTATAATAAACCATAAACAACAATACGTTTCACTTGCGAACAGCTTCTCTCTAGACCCTTCACCTAAATACGTCTTATCACTTTACAGATCCTGGCGTAAACTCCGTGATTTTAAAATCCGCAAACTTTTATTCTTCGCCCCGCCCACTTATGTTCGAAATGTCTCTCCTACAAGACGCACCGGACTCTGTTTCGACGAAGTTTTTATTTTAGCCCATCAGTTGTGCCGGACTGGCCACGTACAGTTCTGGTCAGCTTGTCAGAGTTTATGTGCTATATCAAGTACATAAAAAATATAGTCTCGTCAGTGTAAATCTTATTGCGGTTCATCTCATTATATTTGCCCTTGAGAGCAGTTCATCGCATCCATTTTGGATCCACCTTGCATTTGTTCATGGAGGGGAAACCCAGATTAGTTCTGATTTTTTCCTTGCTTTGTTATTGTTTTCTTTGTTTTATTTTCCGTCTTTTTTAATTTTTAACTCGTGATTTTTGTCTTTCTGGACATTTTCTTTCTTTAATATAGCGAGCTGTACTGCATTGTATTTCGTATCTTTTTTTTTCATTGGTATCTTTTGATTTCATGTTTAGACTTCTGGAAACTTAAACACAGACAAACAACCAGTGGTTGACAAACACACATGTAAAAGCTAATGCTGGTATTGAATATCAATTGTTGAAAATTTTGATGGTCGGAAATCTAAATCAGTGGCTTTGGTTTCATGTTAATTCATTTAGCAGTGAATGCCTCGCAAAGACAATATATTAATATATCATTGAAAGTCATATGAAATTGTATTTTCTCTAACTAGTTCATACCCACTCTTTGAGCGTTTTTAAAACAGTATCTTGGTATGTAACTAACCATAGTTGCCTAGATTCTACATTTTTCTAGCTAGTTCGAAGAAACGTATTTGGGAAATTTCGTTAAAATATCTTATTAGAATTTACATGAGATAGTAACTACGATGGATGCATTTACTTAATGTTTTTATAAGCAAAACCATTCGATCTGAATTAAAGCCGAATACACATCATAAATAGGCCACTAATTTAAAAATGGCAGTTTTTTTGTTATTAAATTATGTTAATTTCTTTAAATTAATAAAACACTATTCACTCTTTCCAGTACTAAGGCACTAAAATTTAGGTGAGATTCAAACTCAAGTCCGGGTGTCATCTCCATGAATACATGCAACGTGGCGTTGATTTCTTCAAAGATGGGCGCGATGAACTGTTCATAAGGCAAACTTAATGAAGTATTGACATCGTAATAACTAATGCCTTAGTAATGTGCACTCTGCCTATTCTTTTTTGTCAACCAATCACATGGTTCTATTTGCGAACGAACAGACAAACTGAATAAACAGGATAAGTTTTTAATAGTATATAGATTTACCAGTAATCGCTTACTGTTAAAACAAGGTGGTGGGGTTTAAAGTCTGGGTGACAATATGTATCTACCTATTTCAGTACTTTCCGCTTTTTTCTGTCATAGATGCCACTGTTTTTGCATTCTTGCAACGGCTGTTTAGCGTTGATTTCTTACTAATAACTGTATGTGGTCATCTTTGGAATTTTATTAAAATAAGCCCCCTTAGGAGTCGAGTATTTTCCGTGTATGCCCCATGAAAGTTTGGATGATGACTTGCCTCTTCATTTTCGCCATTTGTTTTGACCATTCACGACAGTTTTTGTAAGATGTTGAGACTATGAAGTTTTCCTGGGATATCTACCTTGACATTTTCGGTTCCCTCGCAATTCGAGTAATGTCCTTTCCATATAAGTATTTACTCATTATGAGTTCTCACACATTTCATTACTGGTTATCGCTCACTGGCAAATGCAGGTGTTGTCCCTGGAATCTTAGTGACAAAAACCCTCCCTAGATTGCTAGTACACTACATTCTTTCCATCAAAGTTGAAAATCACTTTGTCTTCTTGAAACAGCCGAGTTAAATTTTGTAAACAGCCGATATTTTTCTTCTGGAAATTAAGATTATATCATTATTAATTATTATTTCATAGTAGTCTCAACTGTTTGATGTTTTTAGTTATAGTTTTTTTAACATTAAATTACGATTGACCTTAGACATTCAAGCTGTGCTTTAACACTTTCGCTGTTATTAATAGGCAATCCCTTTGCAGAATTGGAAACTAAATTGTTTCGTTAATATGTTTATGCGATTTATGGTGGCTTTTCTTTATGGTCCCAAGCGTTTCTATTACAACGAGTATCACCTTTACTTCTTTACATTTCGATAGTCTAACTGATTCCGATTTTAGATTTTGATATTTATTTATTGATTCGTGCGATTTCACCTGCACTCTGGTATCGAAGGGGCAGGCTATGTAATCATTAAGCAAGTTCTCTTGTTTTTGTTTAGAAAGATAAAGTAGGGTTTTGAATGTTCAAGAACCTTAGTCTGTATGCGCATGTCCCAAAGAAGTTTGAGATTTTCGTTCTCCTGTATCACTGTTGACTTATGCTTAGACCCCATGTCATTGTGATCCAATTAATAAAGTTTGCATATATTCTAGTGTAGTACCTGAGCGACATTGTCGTGTCTCAACTTTTTATACATGGGTTGCGCTAGCATTGGGCATTAATATACAATTATCGCTAAGGTTTCGTCCTTGTCATTATACAATCGGCATATCGGTGATTCTGCAGGTTTGTCAATGTAATGTTCGATATATCTAGTGCGGGTGGCTTGTTCAGGAACAAGCCACCCGCACTAGATATATCGAACATTACATTGACAAACCTGCAGAATCACCGATATGCCGATTGTATAATACTAGTAAGGTTCTCTCAGTAGATCTTTTGAGATCACCCCTGACCAACCAATTCCAGCTGTCATTATCTCTAAATGCAATATTCTCAAAGAAACACACTGTGCAGTTTCCTTCCAAATGATTTTAACTATCTCGTGTTTAACTTTTGATTCTTTTTAGCCCCAGTTCTATCTATTTTCCTCTCTTTCAACTTCACGAGGAAGAATCTCATTACTTTAGGAAATATATTTATATAAACAAGCTTAGTCTATATTCACACTATCTACAACACTAAGTAGACCTCGACCACCCGCCTTTCAAGGTAGATACAATCGATCGTCTTCTTCTTTCTTTGCAAAAAGCTCCCTAAATTGTAAAAATTTTCAGTGTTTTGGTATCCAAATATTTTAGTTCATCTACATTCCAGTCAAGTAGACCGGCAGTATATCGAATGATAGCTACTTCTATGGCATACATTTTATTTCGAGTGTGTAGGTGTGATTTAAGAATAGTCCTTACTCTGTTGTTGTACTCAGCTGTGACCTGGTTTTTCATTTCCTTGTTTTTAATGTAATCCGCCTCCAGAATTCTGAAGTATTTGTAGCTCTCTGACTCTCTACATTATTGATCAAATATGTTGTTGGGAATTAAAGACCATCTTAATGAACATGGTAACCACTTTTTACAGCAAGAATGGCGCATTTAGTTATGGCAAATTCAATACGTATGTCGTCATTAAATAATGTAACCGTGTTCATTAAGGTATCAAGTTGGGTTTTATTCTTTCAAAAAAACCTTAAGGGCATCTATGAATTGTAAGTGGTTGATTGTAGGAAGTCATTTCTCATTTCCATACTCTGTATTCACATTACATAAGAGCAATCTAATTGGGATCCAACTAATGACAAACAGCAAAGGGGAAAGACTATCGCCCTGGAAATTCCCTCTCCTGATTTTCATAATGCAACATCTTCTGCAGTTAAATTGGTTTCACAATTCTTCATGCTGTTGTTTAAACTGTTTGAATGTTGGAGCTATTCTGAACATCTCCAGGTATTTGTAAATCAATGAACTAAGGACTACATCAAATGCCTTCTTATAATCTACCCACTCCATGACAACGTTAGTAGTTCTTCGTTTGCAGTTTCTCAGGATCATTTTATCGATCAAAAGCTGAGCTTTAGTGCCATGTGATCTTTTTCTGTTCCTCGGGCAGCAAATTGTTGTGGTCCAAATGACCATAAATACTTTCAAGCAATATTCTAGTGAAAAGTGTCCACATAACTGAGAGGCAATGGATCGGTCTAAAGGTTATCACTTCACCCTTTTTTGTTTTATATTTTATGATCAAGACTCTGATGCCGCTTGTCAGCCATTGAGGGAATCGACCTGGGTGAAGTGCCGGAAGGTTTTTAAACCAGTATCCCTGGACTCCATCAGGTCCAGGTGCTTTCTAATTTTAAATCTGTCTAATCCTCTCATTCAGCCTCTCAACGGTGACTGTTATATTCGTTTGTCCTTCTACTCTAGGAGACACCTCCCTTTTCAATATCTTTAATCTATTCGGCATCATCTTGATGCTTTACTTCTTTATCCCAAATGCCTTTCCAGAATGTACTAGATTGGCCAGCATAACGTATAACGGCATTCCCTCTTTTAATTCCTTCTAGTTGTTCAAAAAGAAGTTTATGGTTGTTCTTAAATTGTCTGTGTTGTCAATACTGCTAAATTATGTCGCTGTAACGTTTAACTTTTGCAAGTTTAGCTAGTGTCTTCTGTTTCAGTTCTCTAATTACACACTTGAAACATTTTCGGTGTATGTAAAACTTATTGATTTGTCTTTCACTAGCGCTCTTACTATTGAGTTCGCCATTTTCGACAGCTTGCACTTTACTTAAATCCTTTCTAAGTTGTTTTATCTGACCATTTAAACGTTTACTTCACAAATGTTCTTTCTTTACTTCTTTTTGTCCGTTTGTCTACTCTGAGTAGATTTGATAAAGTATTGGCAGCAGCATTTATACATTAATCATAATAAATATGGCAACACATCATTCACTTTGTTAGTGACTGTTTTAAGTATTTTTCTATTGACATATCCTAGCTTCGGCGGCTGTGCAAAATTGCCAGCTATGAGCTTCTCGTCTAATAATCTGAACATATCAATATATTCTTCTGTCATCCCATGGTCTATCATATGTTTTACGATTGCATCTCAGAGTTTGTTGTTGTTTCTACCATATACTTTTCTTCAAGTACATCAAGTTTACTTATCCCCTCAAGCTCGTATGAGTCTTCTCTCTCGATTTCTCTTTTAAGTTTTTCAATTTTAATAGCAGATAACCAATCATTAGTTCTAATTTTTCGTCTAAAACAGACGTAACTCATTCTAGCGTTGATGCATTCGCTTTCTATATCGTCTCTTAGGAGGATCACTCTTCAAGTAACATTTCATCACAATTTTATTTAAGACTTTAGCCTAATTAGTTTTAGTTTAAGCGTTTCGAGGGTTTCGCTTGATGACGACTTCGAAAGCCTCATTCGTTCCCCCGCGGGGCGTGCGGCCTGTCCTTGATATTCTGGACCCAAATATGTCCTTTTCAGTTTGATAATTTTGAACACTTATATTGAAATAGTATGAGAAATCGTTTGCGTAAAATCTTCCTTCCCTATTATTTTTATTGACATAAAATCTCTATGAGAGTGTCTATCAAAAGCTGACGACCCAATCCTGGCCATGAAATGAAGTTACACCATGCCAGATATCAACCTAGTATTTACAACTGCCTTTGCATTCGATCAGACATTTACTATCCTTAGAGATGTTTCGTTTGGAGATTCTAAACTCCCTATGCCAGTTGATTCGCGGCTGGGATAATTGTTAATATTATCATTATAATCATAACCATTAATAACTATACTAATGAGAATGACTGCCACAACTATTATTACATTGTTTTGTTTTTGGTTTATAATAAACGAAGACGCTTTGCAATTGAATCCAATAGCACACCAGCAGCAACAATTTCAATAGTGAGCGCGAAATAACATGGTTTTATACAAAAATGCGCGTGGCAATTAATAACCATCTCCACTGAAGAGATTATTATTATTATTATTATTATTATTATTATTATTATTATTATTATTATTATTATTATTATTATTATTATTTGTAAGCACTAGGAGTTTCACAAAGTAATTATAACTGATAATAACCGGTATCTACTTAGGTTAAGTAATACTATTCTATACAGTAGAGTACTCTAGTTTCCTGGTAGCGTGGAAAATATGTAAACAAAGAAAATACATAAGCGCTATAATTCCCCTTACTGTTAGTAACAGGTACCGTAGCGTAGTAGTAACATACCTGATATTGTTTATCACAGTCGGAAATTATCTGGCTTTCGAATCTTAGCGTGAAAAGACAACAAAGCCGAGTCACATTGAATTGTTTTGATACGATTAAAAGGTTGTATGTACACACACACTAATATATATATATATACATATATATATATATATATATATATATATATATATATATATACGTTTAACATTACGACATTCTTCCCCTATATATATATATATATATATATATATATATATATTAGACCTCTTCAAAATTGACCTTTTTCTTCAAACATATGGAAACTGATATTATTCCCATTCTCCAAGGTCTAAATTAGCTAAATATACCAGTTATTGTGATCTTGGACCTTGGCTATGCCTGCTTCAAAAGCCATGTAATTTTATTGTTGACGTTTTTCAAAAACGCTGCAAAATTTGGGATATTATGTCCTTATTTTCATTGTAGCTTTCCAGAGGTTGAGGCTATAGCATTGAAAGTGGTACCGAATGAAAGATAATAACATTTTCTTGCATATGGTAGTAAACACATGAACACCTGTGTTAATTTTAATTAATTTTAATGCACAAACATATATATTTTTTTATGCTTGGAAAGGATGCCATCATATAATACATAACTTTATCTCAAAAATGTTATTCTTAATGCATGTATATAATTTATTATCACTAAGTATGTTTTATCTCTTCATTTCAGATTGAAAGTTAAAGCTGATTTGTTAAGATTTGTGTACTGCTGACAACATGGCATCTGGAAGACAACTATGCTGTGGGAAAGTGGTCAGCGATACAAGTGAACTGGATGAACCAACTGAAAAGAGAAGAAAGGTGGCAACTCCTGCCACAAGGTCATTCAGTGATGTGTATCTCATTGGGCAACCCAGCTCCAGCATCAGGGGCTCTCAACTTCCTACTAATCGCCAGGTTTTCCAGTATTTCCTGCATTTGAGGAATGATAATCCCAACAGTGACAATAGGTCTTTAGCCCATGATACAGTGGATGTCGTTTTGCCATTCTGGAATATGGCAAAAATTAAAACACTAACTAGACCAAATGCAGTCAACCGTTTCATGATCCTCCATGAAAAGTACAGGGAAATTGTTAAAAACAAGGGAAGAAATAACAAACCAGAGGAAGAGAAACGAGCTAACTTTCTGAAGGACTTAGACAAGTTATCTGATATTGGAGCATAAGATGTTGTGGAGGAGATAAGAAGCAACAGGCTGCTCACAAAGGAGACCAAGGAAGAGGACGTCAATTTCTACTTGGACCAACAGACAACTCGCCTGGCACACATGTCAGGTCATGATAAGGTGTTTGAGAAAAAGTCTAGAGAGAAAAGCTTCCGAGAAGAAAGAGAAGAGAGAATGTTATCATCAGTGACTGCTGCAGCAGCAAAAGTTGGGAAAATTTCAAGTGATGAAGACCCAGAGAACAGTCAAGGCTCTAGTACCAGTGAGGGTTCAGAATACACTGAGACAACACCAAGCTGTTCATCAAAACCAAGTACGATAACCTTACACTTTCCACACTCAGTTATGACCAGTGAAGAGATTTGTAGCACTGCAGATCGGTTGTCACTCTCTGACAACCAGACTACAGCCATGGTGTCTGCAGTGTTGAAGGCAGGAGGCGCAGATCTTGATGACTTTGTTATATCAGCCTCTACTACAAGACGAAATAGGATAAACACTCGTCATAACTTGTGCCAAAGTTACATGAATAACTTCAAGGAAAGTCCGCCAGATTACTACACACTACACTGGGATGGAAAACTTCTACGGGATGTTCTTGGTGAAAGATACCCAGTGGAAAGTCTTGCAGTGCTCGTCTCTGGTACTCCACAGTATGAAGAAGGGAAGCTGCTTGATGTGCCCTTCATAGAAAGTTCCACAGGAATCCAACAGTGTAATGCTACATTGGAACTGATAGAAGCATGGGGTCTGACAGACAACATTGTGGGCTTGGTATTTGATACCACAGCAAGCAACAGTGGCATCAACAAGGGTGCAGCGAAGCTTATTGAAGAAAAACTAGGCAAAAAGGTATTCTACTTCGCTTGTCGCCATCACATATCAGAGGTAATAATTGGAAGTGTATGGGAGGCTGTGTTCAGCAAGGTCAAGAGTCCTGACAACCCAATGTTCAGCAATGTGAAAGAGAAGTGGGACAAGTTGGTAAAGGACTGCCCAAGAGTTCTGGGCCTAGTTGAACAAGACTTGAAACAGAAGAAGACAAGCACAATTGCAGTCTTAAGCAATTTCCTTAAGGAAGCAAGTCCGAGGGCAAATTACAGAGAGGTGGCAGAGCTGTGCCTGATCCTGCTTGGTGAGGAACCTCCTCGAGGTATCCACTGGGCGAAGGTGCCATTCACCAAGCCCGCTGGATGGCCAGGAACATTTACTGTATGAAGATGCTCATGTTTTCCAAGGAACTAAAATACAACACGGACACTATCTTCAAGCTGGAGAGGATGAACAAGTTCCTGACCTTATTCTACACCAGCCACTGGGTGACCACCACATCTGCAGCTGATGCACCTATCGATGACCTCCAGCTTATGAAGAACATGCTGCAATACAATCAGTATGACTATGAACTGGCAACCTCTGTTCTCAAGAAAATGAACAACCACCGCTGGTATCTGACCCAGGAACTAGTGCCATTCACCTTGTTCAGTTCACATGCCAGCATGACCAAGTCTGCAAAAGAGAAGCTCGCAGTCAAGCTGTCAGAAACAGAGAAACCTGAGAGTTACAGGAAAGGCAAGCCAGTGTTTCCTGTCATCAATGCAGCTACAGTTCTCACAGACCTGGTAGGGCCAGAGTCTCACTTTCTGTTTGATGCTCTTCGAGTGAAATGTGACTGGCTCACTACTCCTGCTGACACCTGGGAAGACAATGACAGCTACAGGAATGCACAGAAGTTTGTGAGGTCAGTGAAAGTGACCAATGATGTGGCTGAGAGAGGTGTGAAACTAATGAGTGACTTTGCAACTCAGATCACAAGTGACCCAGAGCAAAGAAGCTGCTTACTACAAGTTGTGGAGTACCACAGGAAAAAATTTGACAGTTTCAAAAAAGCCACATTGAACAAGTGATAATACATGTATTAGTAACATCCTATCTGACAGTTTCTTATGCAATATATGTGTCAGTGCAGTGCTATCATACTACCAAACTGATTTTTTGTAGTGTCCCAGCTGTTTGTGCATTAAAATTAGTTAAAATTTACACAGGTGTTCATGTGTTTTATTGTGCTTACTACCATATGCAAGAAAATGTTATTATCTTTCATTTGGTACAATTTTCAATGCTATAGCCTCCACCTCTGGAAAGCTACAATGAAAATAAGGACATAATATCCCATATTTTGCAGCGTTTTTGAAAAACGCCAACAATAAAATTACATGGCTCTTGAGGCAGGCATAGCCAAGGTCCGAGATCACAATAACTGGTATATTTAGCTAATTTAGACTATGGAGAATGGGAATACTATCAGTTTCCATATGTTTGAATAAAAAAGTCAATTTTGAAGAGGTCTAATATATATGCATATATACACACACATATATATATATATATATATATATATATATATATATATATATATATATATATATATATATATATATATATGTGTGTGTATATTATATATATATATGTGTTTGTGTATTCATAAACATACCTTTTATGTAAAGTACATTGATAGGTGCCCATATACCATTTAATAGAAAAAGCTTTCCGAACAAAACCTAGATTAGGGATTATATTTACTCAGTGAGATGAGGAAAATATTAATTCGTGTTCTAGAAAAAATTTTTTAACCGATATGTAACTTTTTGTCGCTATTCCGATCAAATTTTGTTTTTATTCCTAACTTTATCAAAAGAGGCTCTCACAAGTCCTCTTCCTTTTATCAGAATAACTGGGAACAGAAAATTAGTCAGAGACTTATTTTCTCGTCCTACTATTTACTCAGCATGAAAATAATAGCATCAAAATGTTTTACGTCGGTAACAAATAATAATATATCATTTTATTTTAAGAATGCTATGCGTTAATTTTTTCTAATAATCATTTCTTCTTTCTTTTTTAACTGTACATTATTGTTGTGAAGTTGTTTCACAGTAAATAATAAATAAAGGAAGTCAAGTCGAGGGTTGGTTTAACAAGTGTATTAACAAAATAAGAAACTGACTAGCTCTTGGCTAGACAGTTACAAGACTGTGCTTTGTCTTCTGGTGACTCGCACTATTTATAATGACAACCGGTGTAGTTTCTCCTGTGTAAGAACGGCCGGTGTAACAATTATCATGTAGATTCCGCTCAGAAGGTTATTCTCACGCACAGACGCGTATTCCTGTAAATTGTCTGCTACATGAAAAAATAACACAAAAAACAACTCTATATATTCATTGACATTTTTTTTCGTAGATGTTTAACTATATTTGGAAAAAATCGAATTTTGTTGAAAGCTTGAAAAGTTCTTATGTAAACAATGTATTTAAACAGTAGTTCAAAATGGCGGACTTGGACAAAATACAACACGTGACTAGTAAAAATGGAAGTAAACTTAAACGTTTGTGAAAAGTTTACTTGCCGTAAGAATTGAGTAATCCCAATACGGTTGATTTTCGATACCGTCTTAAGGCGTTAGCTGGTCTAGACCCACTGGAGAACTAATATACAGCGAAACAGTCTTTATGTGGACGACAATATATATATATATATATATATATATATATATATATATATATTCCAGAATGGTTTAAGGGGGATGGTGGCCCCAACATTTTACAGCGCTTTTACCTAACTTGGAATACTCTTACGGGGAGAGACGTAAAATAGTGGCAACTGCGTTTTCGCAACCAGCATGTGACTACGGGAAATGTTTGCCGTCAATCAAACTTGAACAACTTCAAGTTGACAAGTTGTTATGAAGAGGGTCGCTCCTCTCACTCCCTTACTCTCGCTTAGTCTGCGGCGACGGGGTTGAAAATATTTCAGCTTTTAAATTTGCATACGACAGACATAAGTCGCATGCCCGCTAAATTCTCGAGTGTTTAATTGTTCTTCGGAATGCATGAATAAATTATATTTTTATATATGAAGCAATATGTTTGTAAAAGTAATGTGTTAGTTCCTTTATTATAAAGTCTTGTTTTTTAGGAGCTGATAGCCAAACAAATGATCAATTATTAGTAACTAGCGGTACCCGTCGCCCGGCGTTGCACGGGAGAAAGTACTAACTATTGCATTATAAAGAAACCGCCTATTGCCCCCCCCTCTACCGTGTTGGTGAATGTATTAAATTTAAAAAAAAAGAAAAGAAAAAGAAAGCAGAATGGGATCGAACGCCGATACTGGCGATAATGGCGAAAATGAAAACCCCTTCTTAACCATTGCGCCACAGTTACAACTTGAAAAATACATGTGAAAATAGGCTAGTGAAGACATGCTTGTTTACTGGCAGTTTCTGGCGATGAAAAATAAAGTTCAACAATGACACGCTTTAGGTCATTTATTTGGGAAGGGTTAAAGGTATATGATTTTGAAAATAGAAATGTGTCGGGTTCAAACAGCATCTTGGCGGCTATTGAATTAAGTAAGAAGTCGATTTAATGAAGGAATTTTAGCCGTCATGTTTGAAGAATGAATGTTGCAGGTACTGTGTTCGTTAATGTCATTCGCTTATTTCCGGAATGAATGTAAATGTGCAAATCATAGTTAGAAATAGGAAAAACGTAATCTGATATTCGCGGAATATCAGCGGATTCAACGGGAGCGGTCATTATTTGTTTACGTATTGCTTTATATTATGTAGTAAATTAATACCAGACAAATAATAAATAAGGACGGACTGTTTTGTGGAAAGTAAACTGTGTTTATTAGTACCCGGTGTCGATGAGTGTAGTCACAGTACACAATTGTTAGGGGGAAAAGTCTTTGCTACCACCTATATGGAGTTGGTTTTTCGGAGAGACGTTGATGGTGGGCCAAATATAATATTTAGTGTTAGGTTGGAAAAAATAATAACAACTTTTCTGAAACACGCTCGAGTGAATAAGTGTAGTATAGCGGTGAGTTTAGTAGCCTGTGATGTATGTGGTTATTTTCCTATACTCCGAGAAGGTACAGGGGAAAACACGTGTCTACTTTATATATTAGATGAAACCAGACTGATGAGGCATAATGGCGCCTATTGAATTCTCGTGTTTAGAAACTAAATACCCTACAAACGTGTATGAACCACTTCCGTTTTAAAGTAATATAATAATCGTTTAGTCCGGAGAGCTTGCCTTGTGACGTGCCAAAGACGTCACATACCTTTCAGATACGTATCAAAGGCTCACATACACAAAGTTACAGCTCATTAGTAGATACTATCTATATAAACAGAAAGGCATGTATCGTCGTCGTTCAGAATTAGCTGTGTTTTATGTTCAGCTGTCGCGCCTACATCACTGCACGAACCTTGAACTCACTCATCAGCGATCATTAAGAAACCCCGTCTGAGATGACGCGCTGAGCGTTACAACTGCGTTAATGACTAAACCATCTATTCTATAGAGCTTTATAATATATTAAAAGTATTTGATTACAAGAAAAGAATCATGCATTTTTGCTAGACAGAAAACTTATCTTTCGGATCAAAGTGCCTGTCTCGTAATAGAGCTAATCGTATAACATATTTTACATCCGCTTACATCGATATTTCATCATCAATATATATATATATATATATATATATATTTATATATATAAATATATAAATACATATATTCATATATGTATATACATATGTATATGTATATGTATATATATATATAAATATACCTATATATATATATACATATATTTATATATTAATATTATATATATATTTATATATTAATATTATATATATATATTTATATATTAATATTATATATATATATATATATTTATATATTAATATTATATATATATATATATATTTATATATTAATATTATATATATATATATATATTTATATATTAATATTATATATATATATATATATATATATATATATATATATATATATATATATATATATATTTATTTTGGTACCCAAAAAATAGTAGAACATTCGTACCATCGGTGTCAAGCGCAGAAGAACTTAGCCATCCGGCTCTCTTCAGCTTCTGTTGTCATCTGTTTCGGAAACGTGAAGTCACGTGTCACTCTCGTTTAGACACGTTATTGGATTAGAGTGTGATGCATGAAAATTTAGTGTAAGGAAGGTTTTATAAAGTTTGAAAAAAGGTCGAGGGGAAAAGTAACAGTTGAGATTTAAACCGGAAAAGATTTTAAAAGATATACAAATTTAAAAAAAAAACAACATATTTCTATATAAATCCCGTGAGCCAATAGGATTAGTATCGTATATTTTGCCGTTAGTGTTTAGGGGTTTAATGAAGTGTCTTCTTAGGGAATTAGGGAGAGAAAATCGGTTTAAGGAGTAAAGAGATCACAAAGAACAGCATTATTACATATAACATTATTACAAAGATTGTATATATTTATATATATATATATATGTATATATAAATATATTTATATATATATATAAATGTATATATATATATATATATATATATATATATATATATATATGTATATATGTGTATATATGTATATATATACATATATATATATATATATATATGTATATATGTGTATATATGTATATATATACAGGTATATATATATAAATATATTTATATATATATATATATATATGTATATATATATATATATATATATATATATATATATATATATGCATATGTGTTTATATGTATATATATGTACAGGTATATATATATATATATATATATATATGTATATAAATAAATATATATATATATATGTATATATATAAATATATATATATGTTTGTATATATGTATATATATGTATATATATGTATATATACATATATATGTATATATATGTATATATATATTTATATATGTATATATATATGTATATATATATGTATATATGTATATATATATATATATATATATATATATATATTAATTTTGGTACAGAAAAATTAGTATAACATTCGTACCGTCGGTTTCAAGCACGGAAAGTCTTAGCCATCCGGCTCTCTTCAGCTTCTGTTGTCATCTGTTTTGGAAATGTGAATTAACATGACCCTCTCGTTGGGACGCGTTTTTTGCTCAGCGTGTTGTGTATGTTTGTTTTAATTCTAATTTAGTGACATGAAACTCTTGAGATTTAAAACCGGAGGAGATTTTGAGAGATATAAGGATATAAAATTAAAGAGAATAAAAATAAAAATAAAAATAAAATTAAAAATAAAATTTTAAATTAAAACATACAAAACCCATTAAAAAAAAAAAATTAAAAAAAGTATATATATGTATATATATATATATATATATATATATATATATATACATATTTATATATATATATATATACATATATATATATATATATATATATAATACATATATATATATATATATATTAGTTTGTTATACTACTCTATGCATATACTAGTTGTTTTATAAGTGAGTGTGTTCATATGAATATTTGGGTTTCTGATATTACACAAATAGTGTATGCATAGATTCATGTAAAAATTACATTTTTGAGATTATTTTTTCCTCCTTACCTCTCAAAGTAAACGCAAATATCAATGAAATGATATTATTATAGGCCGTTTATCTTTTTAAATTTGTATGTCAAACTTGCCATAAAACTCCGTTCATAATAGCGAAATATTTACCAAGATACTACGCCTGGCTAGTTAAGATGAAATTAAAGTTTAACGTGTAACTTACTTGCAATAAGTATATAATTATACTAGTATATATATATATATATATATATATATATATATATATATATATATATATATATATATATATATTTGTTATTGTTTATTTATCTATGGACGTATACGTTTCGTTTCGTCTGTTTTCAATCAAGACTCATCAGCATAGATGTATGACTATTCACTACCGGTCACACGATTTGAAACTCTGGATTACAAGTATTTTTCCAACCCCAATCCAACGTCGCTAACCGATAGGCCAATTCTGAACAGCTTATAAACAATGATAATTTTAACACATTTAAGGCGGCGAGACATACAGGCATTCAACTTCAAGTGAAGGAATGATGCATATACAGCAAGTGATGTCACGCTGTGTTAGTACTACCATTTACAGTGCTCTACTTTTTAACGAGGAGCTTCAAATATAAATATTTGTTATTGTTTATTTATCTATGGACGTATACGTTTCGTCTCTTTTCAATCAAGACTCATCAGCATAGAAGTATGACTATTAACTACCGATCACACGATTCAAAACCCTGGATTACAAGTATTTTTCAACCCCAATTCAACGTCGCTAACCGATAGGCCAATTCTGAACAGCTTGTAACAATGATAATTTTAACACATTTAAAAGCGGCGAGACATACAGGCATTCAAATTCTCTAAGTGAAGGAATAATGCATATAAAGCAAGTGACGTCACGCTGTGTTAGTACTACCATTTACAGTGCTCTACTTTTTTACGAGGAGCTTCAAATATAAATATTTGTTATTGTTTATTTATCTATGGACGTATACGTTTAGTCTCTTTTCAATCAAGATTCATCAGCATAGAAGTAGGACTATTCACTACCGGTCACATGATTCGAAACCCTGGATTACAAGTATTTTTTAACCTCAATCCAACGTCGCTAACCGATAGGCCAATTCTGAATATATATATATATATATATATATATATATATATATATATATATATAAAAATTATCATTGTTTATATATATATATATATTAATTATCATTGTTTATAAGCTGTGTATATATATATTTATTTAAATTTTTATATTTATACATCAGTGGAGAGATGATTATTCAATCCTATCGAGAATTCGAAACCACGGAACACGAGTCAAGTTTTTTAACTAAAATTCCGAGGATTTAGCCCACGCGGTTAGAGTGAACAACCACATCAATCTGTGAGAGTTTTACAGTTATAAAGCTGAGTTGAGGCGATAGGCACTAGACGTGTAAGACTAATGAAAGAACATTGGCGACTGCGTTAATACTACTCAGTAAAGTACCCAGCCTGGGCACTGTGGCTAAGTGGTTACCGACGTGGATGGAGCACCTGCCGGGTTCGAATCCAGTTCGTTCCACAGAAACACTTTCATCAAAACCCACACCTGTATCTAACCTCCTGGAAAGGAGGTAAATAATATATATATATATATAATTATTATTTATTAAATATTATTTATATCTACGAATAGGCATGTTTCGTCGTTAGGGATTATCTGTGTCGTTATATTCAGTTGTCGTGTCGGTTGCACAGCACGCACATAAGATCTCAGTCATCGTTGATTATTAAGATCAAGTGTCTTAGCTGACGAGTACGACTGTGAAAACTTCGTTAATGAGAAAAATATATACTCTATATAGCTATACGATATACCTTGTTTTTAAGGGGATTCAAATTCAAGAGAAAATAATCTAACATTACCGCTAGATAGAAACTTCATCTTTCTCATCTAATTTCTCGCTCCTTAATGGAGCTAGTAGTAAGTAAAAATAGGTTTATACCTGCTGACATATATATGTATATATATATATATATATATATATATATATATATATATATATATATATATTCTTTAATTCCTATATACTTTTATTTCTAGCTACCATATCGCAGAATGGTTCTTGGGTATAGTATTTAGATAGCATTTTAGTATTATTATTATTATTATTATTATTATTATTATTATTATTATTAGTAGTAGTAGTAGTAGTAGTAGTAGTAGTAGTAGTATTAGTATTACTATTGTTATAAAGAATTTTATTTGATATGCAAATTACCATATCGCACGGTAGTCTTAAGGGTAGTATATTATTATTATTATTTTGATTATTATTATTATTTATTTATGTATATATAAGTAACATTTTAAGCTGAATTATTTCGACACTTGATTGGGGAAATGGTAGCTTTACCTGTACCATTGGAGAGCCATGCATATAACTGTCCTGTTTTTAAATCTCCGACACAGTTACATGGTAAACAGCTGATGATCCCCGTGTTAATATTAGATGCTTACGTTAAGGTCTCCTGTTTTTGTTTCACTGTTAGATACTTAATCCCCCTTTTTATTTTATTTACTTACTATTATATATTTTATTTATTTATGAATTTTCCAACGAATGTTAAGTCTGCACTATTTTGGATTTAGTTAGTTTCTGTGGGAATTTAAACTGCATTTTCCTTTTTTTGTCTTTTTGTTTAAAATAACTCAAAGCTTCTTTAGACTATATATATATATATATATATATATATATATATATATATATATCCATAAACAAAACAGTGTTTCATGGTAAAAAAACTGATGCTAATTACAATAGTATTTAGTATACGAAGCTGACAAATATACATGAGATTAATTGACTTTTACTCAATTATGGAATTTTTATAGAAATTTTCCGACGAATTGGAACCTAAAAGTGTTTTTTTTTTCTTCCTCTCATATAGATGTAAAAGTATAAAAGCTTTCAAGAATATATACACACACATATATATATATATATATATATATATATATATATATGCATATAAATACAATTTTCTTATACTAGATATAAATATATTATGTTGTAATAAGTATGTGTGTTCATATGAGTATGTGCAATACGGATATATCATAAATAGTTGATATATGCTGTCATATAGACATAGATTTTCAAGATATTTTTTTCTTTTTTCGCCGAACAAACGAAATTTTCAATAAAAATGGAATCATGATACGACGATAATCCGTGATAATTCATCCACAAAACAAGCAATATAACAACTCGGTCAACTGCTACAGCTAAACAAGAAGCAACCACAAAGGAAAAGATTCGCTTCGAGTTTCTCCTGGCATTTATGCATGGGTGGCATGGAAACCACAGAGAGAATAAGAGATGCTTCGATTTTCAACTGCAACACACACACATTTAAAATTATATAATATTCTATGTTTTTTGTAATCTATTTTTTAATATATTGTTTCGGAATGCTCTTCGAATGTTTCCTCTTATTTATTTAATTGTTGTTTTGTTTATTTTGAAATGCTTCTTGTAAATGATGAATGTTTTCATAAACCGCTTACGTATTACAGCGTTTTCCTGTTTAAATCGAAATTCTTTCTTAAATAAAATTAAATAAAGACATTACACAAATGAACGGTCTGCCTCTAGTTTTACGAAAACATGCAGTCAGCTCTGTGTTATTCTGCCGTAGGCGTATTTATCGATTCATATATATATATATATATATATATATATATATATATATATATATATATATAGAGAGAGAGAGAGAGAGAGACAGACAGACAGAGAGAGAGAGAGAGAGAAACGTTCGTATATTTCTGGATTATATTCACATGCTTCACACGTACACATGTATCTACATAAGCAAAATATTGTATGTCGTTGTTTCAGATATGTCTGATCCGAATGTCAAATTTTTAAGAGGAAGTCAAATGGCTTTAGGAAATAAAGATATATTGTGAGGATAAACAATACGTTAAGGGACGATATCCTAAACTAATTCTCAGATGAGTAACATTAAAAGAGCCACCCTGGATCACAAGAATGTTGGCTATTCTTGCTTATAAAAATAGGAAATGATGCATCTAGTCTATGCGTCCTCTGACACTGTCATCTAATTCTATTTTTAGACAGCTTAAAACAGACGACGTTTAAAAGTCGTTGTAATATATATATATATATATATATATATAAGAACTTAATTGGCAACGATGCCAAACAGCTTATCAAATAAGGTGCGTATTGTATATGCTAAGTGAAAACAATTTTCGGTCTATATTTGTTTCGGATCAAAATTTGTTTAGATCGTTTCTTCTGGCGCATAATGGTTTACGCCGTTGTTGCATTTAAAACTTGAACCACACAAACAGCAACAAGTTGTCGTAATTATTGCAAAACATAACAGTCACCAAATTGTATTATTGCTTTGGTTGCTGCGTGCTTTCCTTAATGCGCTCCTGCGTTATCCTTTTCAACCTAGGGAACACCGCTTACAAATAGGTTGTTTCATTCCTCTAAAAGTACCGACTAAATCGTTGGAAGACAGAAGATGTTTATTCGGCTTATATTCATTCCAAATCACTGTCAAGTGGGGTTGGTGAGACCGAGAAATATCGATAATAACTATTTAATGGTATATTGTCAATGCATTTGGAGTTAACATGTTCACACGCGGTTTACTTTCAAGGAACTAACTCTCTTCATTTCACAAACAATATCTCTCTCTCTCTCACACACACACACACACTCTCTCTCTCTTAACTATGTTGCGTTATATCCGTTTCTATCAATTCTCACAGTCTAGTAATAGCTAGCTCTTGTTCAGCAAGTTGATCTCCACTGAACTTACATTACGTGTTATTCTCCACTAACTGTCTTATATACGAGTGGGTTTCGCCCAAGGAAACACATTTTTTCTTTTCACAAATTTCCCCGATTCTTTCTATTTTATTATTTGACTTTTAGTTATATTCCGTGGAAGATGGCCGACTATCTCATAACAGGAAGTCCTCCAAGTTTACTCCTATACCCCTGAAATGATATAATAAATACTGAATTTGGTATGCATCAACTTTATGTTGTATTATTACAAACACTGTTTCTGCTTTACCCATATAATAACTGAAACAATTATTCATCTATATCTAAAAGATATGATGATAATTATGATTAACATATAAGTCTTAAATATATGAATCTGCATCATGAATCGATCTGTCTTTGAACGGTCTATATTTAAACATATTATCATAGAACTGTCGGTCTTCCATACCAACGAATAAACAAACAATACTACATTCGGTTGCGTGTTCGTCTATATTTTACTTAATTCCCCCTTGCAAGTAATGTTGCTGATTAGATCACGACATATTTTAATTTTAAACTGGTTTCACGTAATCTACCAGTATGCTCATTTATAACGACAGTAAACAGAAACTTCATTCAATCAACTTTATTCAATAATGTCGGATTTCTGTGATTTACCGAATACAAAACTCAAATAATCACGGAGAAATAGATGCAACACATGATTACAGTATTTATAGTCGAATACAATTGTATATAAGTGGAGATATTGTTAAAGAACAAATGAGAACCAGAAAGCGATCTTCCATATTTTACACACGAAATTACATTGCACTTTTGTCTCCTATAACAAAAAAAACTAACGGTGGTAATTTTAGTCGGAAAGGGAAAGTCTTCCGAATCAAGATAGAGGGAAAGTGCGAGACAGGAAGTGGATTATGCCCGACCAGGAGTTAAGTTTCCTGACGACGTTATTCAACTAATTGTGAGGTATTTCAACAGTCTTAAAATTCTAGAGGGTAAGACAACTGTTTTCTATAAAGCTATATTTTATTTGTTTCTGTGTCACCGTACAGTTGCTATTTCAAAACACAAACATAGCGTAGGACATGACTCTTTTTTTAAAATTGAGAGGTTTAATTTCTATTACTTTATAGTAAGGATAATGTGTAGGAGTTATGATTGCTGATCTAGCGTTCATGTCTAGTGTTTCAGCTTGAAACACTTGCCACGTCTGGCCACGATGAATTGCCGCGATTCGTAAAAAACAGAGAGTCCTGGATTCGAAAGTTCACTTAAGACTTACTTATTTAGTGTTGCGTTTAAATGTGTATTCTAAAAATACAGAGATCTACAGAGCTTTTCTTAACGCCCTACTATTCTTATCACTGTAAACATAAAAATGATATACTTTCGATTTGCTCCTAACGTTGAATACCCCTCATTTATTGTGATATTCCTGGAGAACCTTCTTGAACTTCTCCAGTTGATTCAATCATTTATCCAGTATAAATAGTCGTTTTCCACTCTATCAGCAATGAGCGAACCTGCTCGATATTCATACAAAATGTCTTGCTATTCATACATTTAATATTTGCCACTATGAATAATAATAGTATCTGCATCTGTACACAACATGAATTATTCAACTCATAGGTTTTTAGTTCTTAAAGTTTGGATAAGTTTGTGTAAATCATATTCTCTCCTATTTATATTTTTATTGCTTACACATTTTGATGGAAACATTGAAGCGGTTATTATTTAACAATTATTATTAGTTGAATTCAGGGATTATAGGGCGATCTATTTTAATTCTGACTATGAATGTATACATATATTGGTAGGAAGTAATCAGTGACTACGATATTAATATACATACGTATAGAAAGAGTGAGTTATAATATATATTTAAGTTAATTTCCATTGATGTATATCCGTGTATTTACATGTTATGTTTTCGACTGTAATTTATCTGTTTCTAATTAATTTGATTTGCTCTGCTCTTTTTTTGTTATTCGCTATTTATTCTCGCCATAACGCCTTTCGCCTTTCGCCTCTTTATCCCTATTTGCGATTATACGTCCTGCTTAGTGTGCGCTTCATTTTGACGTTCATTACATATCGCACAACACATTGCTTCATAAATCTGTTTTCCCGCCCAACGTTGTTTTGTCTTTTTATTTTTCATTTCAGCTTTTTATTATCATCCGTCTAACTGCCTCTTCTACCAGACACGCGCATCCTTATATCATTTTGCTTCCTCACAGGCCAGAAGGTTATTCTCTCTGTTCAACCTTTGGAACGGTCGGGGAGCGGGTGCTGGACCGCATTCGCACAAATGAACGTGCAAGCGAAGAATAGAATCGGAGATCCAATCATTGTATCCCTCGTGAGAATGCAAGAATTCTTTAGGGCAATATCGCACTCACTCACTGTTTTTATTTCGAAGATCACTTTTTATTTACAGTTTCGATTTTCGATATAACATTATACTTTCGTTTCCACTTTGGCTCTCGGATTCCGCTTTGATGTCGTCCATGTCAAAGGCGGGGAAATAGAGTTTCATTACGCGGATGTATTTTTCGAGAGATACAATTATGAAGTTGCCGATCAGGATTAGGAAGAAGCGTGTGTTTTGATAAACATAGAACGAAAGGTCCTAGGTATTGTCGGAATGCGTAGGTAAAAACAAAAAATAGAAATAACTACGAAATGAAGATGCGAAAAGAACATGAAATGACGTGGCACAAACAAAAGGAAAAAATACAAAATATGAGTATATATATATATATATATATATAGAGAGAGAGATTTAGATTTTTCACTTATAAAATAGATCATTCAGTGAAGACCGGGGTTGTTCCAATAAAAAACAAGCTCGATGATACTCGATTACAGAGTACAGAGCATTTATATGTGATTTTATGAAGTCTTACCAAAGCATTCCTTTCAAGACACCAATGATCACCATTAAAGATATTTTTTCTTACAAATACTATTTATTCAAATTAAATGTTATTTCCTACACGTGTTTCACTACCAAGCAGTTACTTGCTTGGCAGATCATCAGGGAAATTAAATGTCTGGAATACTGGTTTCAACTGCCGACAAAACACAATGTGGCGTTGTAATAGTTGAGGTCACTTAAGAAGAGAAGAGGAAAAAAAATAAAAATAAAAATAAAAATAAAAATAAAAGTCAAACTTAAAAAGCAAGGAAGAACAACGATAAAAAAAGAAAGTCCTAGAAAAGTCTTAGAAAAGTAGCTTGTGCATTATTTCTTCCACCAAGCCAACAAGCAAATAATCGGTCCCAAATACATTCAATAAAACCACAAAACCGGAACAATGTGCGATAATACACTTTCACGTCGGCCGGTACAATGATGAATAAATCCCCCCCCCCCCACAAGAAAACAAAAGAACTAAATCATTCAAGATACCGCTCACAAGTTACCATTCCAATCCAATAATAGTACGGGAATTCTAAATCCAATTTCTCACAAAGAAAACTCAACACAAATGTTCGTCCGAGTTCAAAGAGTCTTATTTCAATTGTTGATTTATTACCCTTCGAAATAAACACACGACGAGTTGAATGTCAATCCCGCAGAAAACTCCCTTCCATCAAGAAAAAATCTTAATATAGAAACTATTTATTCAAAATACTGTTTCTAAAAATATTTATTATTAAACCTATTCCTTATAGAAATTAATTATCTAGTGTCTGGGACGTCATTTTACATTTTGGGAAAATATCCTTCATTTAATTAACTGCCGAATTATTATCGTTTTGTTGTTTAACGAAGTGAAAAAAGCCCATCCCGCAGAATTTGTTTTTAAAAAATTATTCATATATAAAAAATAAACTGTTATTATAAAAAGGCCTTCTACAAAAATCTAGTTATTATTTTAAATCATTTAAAATATTTCCTAAACGGCTGACACAGCCGTTCGCAACTCTCTGTGGAGAATATTATTCTATATTCCATAAATAAATGTTACTACGGAATATCGTTATCAGAAATCTATTTTCTATTTTGAAAAAAAACAAACTTTTTTTTAATGGACCGGTTTATTTTTTTGTCAACTTTACAGGAAAATATCACTCTTACTCGTTAAATGACAGGAGACTTTATTATTACTAATTTAAAATCCCGTAGAAAATACTTTTTATAAAAATCCAATTGTTTCTATTTTTAGAAATTAAGTCCGTGTCGGCATGCATGTTTTTAAAATTATTTTTTCCTTAATTACTTTTCCCCATTCCTGCCACCCAATTGTTTTATTTATTTTAATCTAATTAAAAACTAATTTAATTTAACCTAATTTAATTAAAAAGTGATAGCATCCAGGTTGCTATTTCTTATTTTTCACTTAAAATTACTTGAAATCCCCAATGCATTTCGTATATATCTATTTCTGAGAATAAATTGTGATTTATTATTTATTATTCCACTATCTTTTTATATGTAACACAATTTCCCCCCTCTATTCCGCTGAATAAGTATTTACTATAGTTGACTATCACTGGGCCTTATTCCAATAGAATATTCCTACCTTATCACCCCCAACCTAAGTCTCGAGTATTCGCTAATAATTGAATCAAGACATATCTTAGCATAAGTACGTGTTACTAATTCTCATCCTCCATATTATACACTAATTATTGCCCCAGATTGCCTCAGGAAGTGTCCATCCTGCATATCTCTGCTGTAAGTTTATACTTCCCCCAATTCCCCTCCTATCCAGGTTTTAGGCTTGACAACAGGTAACGGTTTCTATGCAGACAGCATTGTAGTATTTCCTGCCTAGCGTTCAGTAAATTATCTCTGGATGTCATGAGGTGGTACGACTCCAATGCACATAGGTTGCATCTCTTCTTTTTGTTCGGTTTATATTTGTTAGCCCTCCCTAAAATTGACCATTTCAGTTCTGAAAAGGTCTTGCTTAGCAATGAGGTTTCTCACAAAACGGCCAACAGAAGTGTTAGGCCTATCTATGTCTTCCCTTTGGCCTCCCCTGAAGGAACTCATGTGGTTTCTGAATCTATCTTTGAACTCACCCCGGTTGAACCGATATATGATTTCCTACTACTCTCTGTTATCACATCGCATTTGTAGACAATGCTTGAAACTCTACAGTTCCCCCCCAGTGGACAGATGTTAGAAGCTCTGCAGTTACAGTTGTGTGCTGGGCCGTTGCTGGATGTTCTACTACTATGGTTATTTATAATGGATGTTCTCACTGGACTGGTGTTACTGGGATCAACACCAGAAGAGAACATGGCTTCCCTTGTTTTAGTTATCTTAGAATTATTATATCCTATGATGGATGTGGCTATATTTCTACAGGTTGAATAAGACAGTTTTACAGTATTTTTGTTAATGATTCCCCCCAATCTGCTATCCCTTGGAAAGTTTTTTTCCACTATGCTATAAACATTTTTTGGGATATTAGTCTTAATATGCTGGCTATAGGGGGGGTTGAACCATGTAGTGGTCCTTCTCCTATTTTTCTTCCTACCTTCCCCCCCGGTTTGGGTAGCATGTGAGTTCAATTCGTTACTTCCAACTTCACGAATATTATCATCAACCGGTTCCCACCCAACCTGGTTTACATTACCGTGGGATACACCAGGTCTCCTATATCTAGCTTTGCCCATTGCCCTATTATATGAAACCATTGATCGAGAGGCAATCGGTCTCCCGTTTAGTCCCCCATTCCCAACCGAAGGAGGCACAAGGTAATTAATTTTTTCCTTGTATCCTGATCTGTTTAAAGCCTCATTGTAGAATTGCTTACTGCTGTCGAATATTTGTTGATTCTTGGACAGCTTAGATATCCTACTCGATATTGCAGGAATAATGGCTCTTTTCACCATCGGTGGGTTATTCGATTTAGCGTCGATATAGTAGAGTGTGTGGTTGGGCTTGTGATAAGGTTCATATGTGTTGTTGCATAGATCAAGCGTAATATCCAAAAAATTGACCCTCCGGTAGTTTATATCCATAGTTATGCTAAGTTGTATTGAGCTGAAGAATATATTGAGTTTTTTCTTCTTAGTTTCAAGATTCCTTATACTTGTGTTGACAAAGAATAAAGCGTCGTCCCTATATAGACCGCCCGCCAGTTCAGGTATTTTCATACAAATTTCTCTGAGGATATATATCCCTACCAGGTCAGTAACCTGCGCTGAGTCCGGTGATCCCATAGTAATATCGAAATTGTTTTCCCTATCCTTTCTAGTCCATAACTTATCATTGTAGGATATTAGCGTCCTTCTGGCTAGTCTAATTATATCCATTTCTAAGTTTGTAATGTTGGATTCATTTCTAGCCATGGTAAGCGCCTTTTCAAGTAAAGTAGAGGATATGGAGGGATAGTATGAATCTATATCAAACATTATAAATTTACTTTGATTAGTAATGTGTAATTCTTTATACCAACTTAGCACTTCTTCTGATGAGGTCCACATATTCAATTGAGTTCTGCGTTTAATTCCTGGCAATATTCTGTCTAGTATTTTTTTGCTGATTACACCCATGTCTGAAATACACGGCGAGATCAGTCTAATGGATGGGTTATTACTAAAATCTGGCTTATGATCCTTAAGAGTGAAACGAGGGCATTTAGGGGTATATATCTCAACATTACCTTCCATACCAATCTGTCGAGATTTGTAACTGTTCAATGTATACGTGAAAAGAAGCAAAGGACATGCTGCTTGTTTTTTACAAAGTTGTTATGTAAAATAAGTGCTGGGAAATTTAATTTATATTTTTTAAATCAATCATTTTAAATAAATTATTAATTACTTTACGGTTTTTGTTTTTAATTTTACAAATGACTCTTATTAGTTCTTACACCCACGATTTATGATCAAATAATTTATATAGATAATATATAGACGGCTAAAACATGGCGAAATACACCGGGTTGTAAGAAGGAACCCTTAATACTGAATAACAAGGGATATTTTAAGAACATAAGTCTTACTTGATTCTGAATTTCTCATCGATAACTAGAGTTTATGCATGTAGCTAGGAAATAACTGTATTTCGCGAATATACACTGTTTCTCAAGTGTGTTCATTTTATTTATTTAAAGCTACTCTCTGCTTCGTGCAAATATTTGCTAATCTAATTAAATTATTTTATAAATGGAAAATAGATTATTTGTGTTATAAAATAATTCATAGAATACTAAGTTTGTTTTAAATCAGTTTAAAATAATCAAGATTAGAACGTGTCGTAAAAATAGACTTAAATGTTAAAGTTTGAGTTCAGATAAAAACGGTTAAATATAGAAGAAGCCATTAGTGACTACCCATCTACTTACCTAGCTACATAACCAATACATATCTATGTTAGCGTTTTTGTTATCTTTATTTTGTGGAATTTCTACTACATAAACATATGTTTTCTTTTTTAATCCTAGTCGAAAATGAATAACTATTGGATAATATTGCCAGAAAACAGCGCTCAAAACTAAATCTCTTCATTGATTAGGAATGCAAGAACGGTGGATTGGCCTCTTCATTAATATAAACAAAATGATATGCGTATTTGATTTCTCAAGGGCAATGAGCAAGAGGGATTAGATATGCATTAATAACTCCGATACACTGCCTGCTCACCGACACGCAGCACGCAGCATCTTAGTTATGTTCTCGTTTCATGCGACGACATTGCTTGAATTTTTGCAAACTTAGATAAGTCTGCATATTACAATCTACACAATGGTATAACATATATTCGTTTTAGCCATACACACACACAACCACACACACACACACACACACATATATATATATATATATATATATATATATATATATGGGGGGGCATGAAAAAGCTGTATCTACGATGTTCATGCATATAATCTATCTAATATGCATCTATAAAAATATATAAAATTAGGTGTGTGTGTATATGTTGATATGTCCGTGTGTAGTAAACTTCAAAACTAAATACCATATCATCTTGAATTGTGGTACTGTTGTGATACTCGTAAAGTTTGCCAAAGTGGGCTATAGTTTATTTTTTAATTTAGTGTTTTAAAACGAAGTAAAAAGAAGGAAGACATTTGTCAACATTCAGATTCCTCTGATATTTACAAAATTTAATCTACAGATATTCGACATCAATTAATAAATACTTAAAAATATCAGTTTCTCTGGGGTACATTAAAGATTTCTAAATGAGCATAACATGGGCAAAAACGCCCATTTGAAAATTCTAATATTTTCGAATGCCATAAAATTGATCGATACTTCATGGGCATCAGTTGATGAAGACTTTATGAATTCCCATTTAGCGTAGACTCGTGAAGTGTAAGCAATATATTTTCGACATTTATTTTAGAATCAAAATCATTTCATTCATTTTGATCTAAATTGGAAGAACAAATATTGACAATATAACTTGATTAAAAGAATACATAAATGTAGTCAAAAACCGTTCTGTTTGGTTACTTTATTTTAATATTAACTTGCATAATATTCCGCCAGTATACTCGATAGATAGGTGTAATCCCATAGACCACATATATTCTTCTTCCTTGCAGACACCTCAACATTTACATAAGTATCGGGTTGCTGCTACTATGTCAAAATACTTCCTCACTGCGTCTACTCACTTACTGTTAATCATGTGTTCCATACTCACACAAAAATATAACCACATGCATTACACACTTGAACACCTCTACAGACGGCACTACCAGAAAACAACCCACACACACACTTTCCCGAGAATATGACTGACCTCATGAAATTAACCAAAAATAAAATATCTATATTAAAAAAAATCATAGATAAGACTATAATAATCTGTTCATCTACCCCAGTGGCATTCACTAATGCAGTATATTGCTACTAACCACGTACATGTTATTTCTCCTACCTCTTTGATGCTCGAAACTAGCCAAAACAGTTACACAACACTATTAATATGCAACCTTAATATAAAACGGTCGTTTTAAAGCATTATACGATCAAGACAACCAATAAGCATTTAATGATATTTTATGAAACCGCAAAAATTAATGCACGTAGTGTATTTTTCATACTCTTTTCGGTGGCAAAATATGTTGGTTACGTCATGGAATGCAATACCGTATTAATTACCGACACTGTGTTATATTTATTAATTAGCGACTAATGATGGCATGTTATCGCACATATACTATGTCAGATTGTATGTTAACATTTTCATTAGAAGTCGCTCTAGAAAGTGTGATGAGTCTTCTGAAAGACGAAGTGAAACTCTGAAAAGTTGAAGTTACATCTTAGAAAGACAATACTATTAAGAAAATCAACGAAAGAATGCCACAAAGGTGACTGACATGAAAGTAGAATTTATTTCAATCGATTTAAATGAAAACGTATTATACTTGAATCCTACTGCAAGGTGTGATTACGTCAGTAAAGTTAATGGATTGTGAGGTGTACGTAGCAATAGGTCACAATAATTGTATCAATATAATACCAATTATTGTATCAATATGATACCAATAATTGTAAGAGCGCTAAGAACAGTAAGCGAAAACTGGGACGAATTGCAAAGAATGGGATCACTGAAGCTATGTAAAGGCCAGCATTGATAAACACAGCTGCGATCTTAAAAAACATCCTCGAATGCGAAAACCATGCAGCATAAGCTACGGACCTAACCAGTCACATAGAAGTTACAGTCGGAAGAAAACTACACCACATGAAGAACACTACCACACGAATCAAGGATGAGGAACTGCAAGAAATTTCATTACCTGCTTCCGCCCAAGTAATGGCTGATAGCACACAAAATAGTCGTGAAGGGTCTAGGAGGATGGGAAGATCTACAGAAAAGAGTCCTAACCAGAGCTCAACATAGATTGGTATTTTAATATTTTTTGTTCATTATTTTATTCTTTTTTAAAATTGTTTTTCCATTTCAGTTTTCTTTCTTTCTTGTTCGTTGGCTTCTTTTACCCTGAACAGGAGTGATCTTCTGGCAAAGTTAATAGAGACTGTTTTTTTACCCGAATAACGTGGTCTAATGAGGTCATCTTTTCTAGGGAAACACATTGAGAACGAGACAGAAATAAAAACGACCGGGGGTCAAACACATCAAGGAGAAACGGAACGTCTATAAAAATGGGTTAGATTTGTCACATGATGGAAATTGGTGGCGGGAGCAAATCCTCATTAGTAGATTTTAAGACAATTAGAGAAATGAATAACGTGGATCGAAGGTTTGGTTATCTGACGAAATGTCCCGAGGAGATGACCTTCAACTAAACTCTATGCTTTTTTATCGTTTTAACAGACATATTTGTAAAAACTCATTTCTGCATAATGAATTCTCTCTCATGTATATATGTTTCGATTTTTCTTTTAAATTATATCGCATCTTAAATAAGGACAGAATAATCCAATTAGACCAGGATTTCCAAATACATTGATTAGGTTAATTTTACTTGGCGAAATATTTGTAATTACTATAAACTAAAATGAAAGTTTATGAAAAAAAAAGGAAAAATATCTGGTTCGATTTTACTTTTAAATCATATCGCATCTTAAATATGCTTTTGAAGATAGTTTAGCTCATTTCTTATTCTTACATTTCTAATAGATGCTTACAAAAAAGAAATATGAACTCTACTTTTGATACCTATCCCGCGAGCATACTAACCTTCATGTTTAGAGGTGGAGGAAAAACAACTGACACCATACGTCCATTTTACACCAACAAGGACAGAGTAATCCAATTAGACCAGGATGTCCAAATACATTGATAAGGCCAATTTTACTTGGCAAAATATTTGTAATTACTAAAATTAAAGTTTATAAAATAAAAGGAAAAAAACTGGTTCGATTTTTCTTTTAAATTTATATCGGATCATAAATATGCTTTTCAATGTATTTTACCTAATTTCCTATTCTTATATATATATATATATATATATATATATATATATATAATAACATTAGTCGTTAATTTAAAGCATTGCTGAGTCACTATTATAACATTGAAAATAAAAGCCTTTATCAATGCAAGATTGATCATTTTTATTTATATTTTTTTACTTTAATCTTATAAATTTCAGAATAAAATTCCATTATCAGAGTTGACCAGTATTGTACAATTTCTTTTTATCAAAAAACACTTTGTTTCTTTGATAAATGTCCTCGGTGTGATTTATCCACGCCGATGACGTTAGCTGTTATGAATTCAAATTCTGGTTGTATAACAAAGTAAGCATTAGTATGCTTAAGTTTGATATAATAGGTCGTTAATTTAAAGCATTGCTGGGGCAGTATTATGAAATTAAAAATAAAAGCCTTTATCAATGCAAGATTAATAATTTAATATATATATATATATAAATAATATATATATATATATATATTTAATGTATATATATATATATATAAATAATATATATATATATAAATAATATATATATATATAAATTATATATATATAAATAATATATATATATAAATAATATATATATATATATATAAAGAATACATATATATGTATATATATAAATAATATATATATAAATATATATAAATAATATATATATATATATAAATAATATATATATATATAAATAATATATATATATAAATAATATATATATAGATAATATATATATATACATAAATAATATGTATATATAAATAATATATATATATATATATATATATATATATATATAATTATGAATATTTGTTTGTTCATCTACACACCATTATGTTTTATCCTTTCAGAATCAACAGTGTTGAAATAATCATCCAAGCCTTTCGTAGGATTCGAAAGCCCTGAACAAGTCATGTATATATATATATATATATATATATATATATATATATATATATATATATATATATATATAATATAATTATAAATATTTGCTTGTTTATCGACACACCATTATGTTTTATACTTCTGGATTCGACAGTGTTGAAATAATTATCTAAGCCTTTCATAGGATTCGAAAGCCCTGAACAAGTCATGTGTATAACTTTAATTTCGGTGTCTACACCCCACACCCATCAAGAGCATCTACAAAAAACAGTGAGAGTTTTAAACCTATTCTAGGCAGCCGATGTAAACAGTTTATAACGTATGAATGGACATGATATATATATATATATCTATATATATATATATATATATATATATATATATATATATATATATATATATATATATATATAAGTGTTTAAAGTTCATATTTTTTGTTTTAAAAAGCATCTATTGTTAAATTTAGAAGGAACAGGTAAAACAAATACCTTTATTAGCATTAAGATGCGATATCAATTTTTTTTTCCATAAAAAAAGAAAAGCATTAAATCGAAACCGATTTTTTTTTTCGTTTTCTTTTTTTTTATTAAAACTAGCATTTTTTTGTTAGTTTAAAGTGATACAGATATTTCGCCAATACCTGTCATCAACAGTGTGTAACCATAACACATATGTTTTTGTGACTAGGCATTTAAAAAAACAAAAAAACAACATTGATTACATTGGAATATTTTTTTAATCAGCGATGTAGTTTAGTATCGGTTCTGTTGGCATAAGACTCCCCTCCCAGGAGATATCTCCTCCGTTTTTAAGTGTGATTAGGAAGGATTCCTCCCAGAATGAAATAAACACCCAATATTCAATTTAGTCAGAATATATTTAATGGTGGGGGTAGTGTAGTATGCATTCTGTTCTCATAAGACCGTCCACGCAAGAATGACTTCATCCTTTTTGGATGGAGGGAAGTCGTGTTCGTTCATTACGATATTATCTTCTGTCTGGGGATGGTCAGTGTAGTATATCTTCGTTCACTATAATACTAGCTAAGGAAGATCGATACCTCAAGTTTATAATAAACGTGTAAACCGTACAGTATACATTCGTTCCTCACGATACCATTTCATTAGTATTACCAGTTTCGTGTGTGTAGAAGGGAGTTAGTGTACTATCTGTTCTGTTGCCATTATATCATCCTCCCAGGCATTAACTCCTCTTATTTATGGGGACTATTGTATGTAGTTCGTTGATAATTATATCAACCTCTCAACTTATCAGTTTCATTTATTTTTAATTTTCTGATGAATTAATATTTTCTAATCTGTTAATTATGTAATACACGCGTTTATTATTTTTTTAAATAAATATGTTGCCGTTGGTGTTGTTACGGTTGTTGCTGTTCCTATTTGCTTCCTCTCACGTAAGCAGAGTAAAGCACAATGTCAATATTTAACGTGGGGAGAAACAAGCTTTTTTCAAAATAAGCATTCTGAATTGGAAAAACTAGTTGAATTGCCTTGATCTAGAAGGATTTCTACTTCACTGACAAAAACCATAAAAACTAGGTGCAGATTCAGTACAGATATAATATTTTGGTCTTAGCCAAAAGGTAAATGAGTTAACATGTTGGTAATGATGATGATGATGATGATGATGATGATGATGATGATGATGATGATGATGATGATGATGATGATGATGATGATGATTATAAATTAACCATTTGTCATAGAAAAAGAAATACACCTCCAATCTATCTAAATTACAAAATAAAAGTATTTTTCTTTAATATTCTTTACGTTTTTTTTTCTTTTCTTTTAGAATAAAGAGTAAAAGTACAAAATACCCATTTCGAATTTCTTAGTAATATAAAAGTGGAGTATTTGAGCAATCGAGGTTCCACCCTTATGTTTATTATTTCATCAGTTAACCAGTTTTAATGGGGAATTCATTTCAATTTTTATACTGAAACAAAATATAAATTATCGACGTTGAATATCTTAAAGACCATATCAACTAACCTGTTTGTTGTGTATTACTAAATAAACTCAATGTGACAATGTGCATGCACAGTATATTTCACCCATATATGAATCCATCGCATAACACTACGACAATCCTCATTCTTTTAAATATCCTCAAAGTTACTTAAATGTCAAATGAAAATTATTTCATCGGTTTCTGTAAAGAACAATACAGCGT
>OY744544.1:51980824-51985824 GCA_963556195.1 Sepiola atlantica
TGCTGGTGTTGTCTTGATACCTGGTTTTAAAATCTAGGGAGGTCAAACCTACGTAGTACTTCTTGTTATTCGGTCATTCAAAAACAAAGAACACCGAATTTAAACAGCACTAGCAAACCATTATTGGGAGCTCAATCATAACAGACGCTCACCAAAAATCGAATGGAGAATAATACGACACGCCAGTATATTAATAAATTAAGACGACCCGTGTAAATTATGTCTGAATCAGAAATTTGAAATCCTAAAATTAAAGACCCCCAAAACCTATTAAACTGTAGAAGTTAACTCGGTAAAACCTGCTTACACAGAATAAAATTTACTTTAGGTTAAAAATACAAAATAAATAAATAAATGAAAAAATAAATTTAAAAAACTGAACTAAACTAAATCTTAATAATAAATATAAGCAATCACATGTTAAAATGAGGTCTGCTACTATTTCCATGAAACAAGGATGGGCTACTCGAAATAAGGGAGAACAATAGAATAAGAAATAAACAGTAAAATCAACGAACCTTTGTTTGTGAAAAGCTCAACGATTGGCTAAAAGAATAACCGAGAAACTTATTGGTTAACAAGCTAGACAAAACACCATTCTAGAAGGCAGTGACTGGACCAGTGTTATTGCTGAAGCAGGGGGTTCGTCATCTGGTACATCAGAGTCATTCTTGACTATGTCAAGTGTCACGAGAACAAGATATGAGCATCAGATTACAGCATGCATCCTGTATACACTGATGAAGTAAGTTGACCGTGATTATTGCTCCGATTGCGGGATGTCTAGTAACTCTCTTATGTTCTTTAAACACATGCGCTAGAGGCAAATGAGTAACCGTCCACAGTTCCAGAGAAATTATCTGCGATATGATAGCAATAAGATATAACTATTTAATTTCCTCGCAGACAAAATATGTGATGCTGATACAACAAGCACAATCATCGTGACAAGGGGAGATAATTCCATCAGCAACAAAGTCAGATCCTTGGATGACGTGCCCTCGTGCTCACATGAGGAGGCTTACACCAGTGTTTGTACATGTAAGGGATGCAACATCGCAAGGTAGCAAGTGCATAACCATTAAAGCAAATGACACTGATGTCGTCGTTAGACCAGTGTCGACCACGCAATCTTTACAAGAGCTTGGGCTAAAAAAGTTGTGGATAGCGTTTGGACAATGAGCTAGTGCTCGGTGGATTCCTGTTCATGAGAAGGTCGCCAGTATTCCGTGCTTTCATGCTTTCACGGGATGTAATGTGGTATCTGATTTCACTGGCAAATGGAAGAAATCTGCATGTGAGTATGTTACTAAAACCTTCAAGTAACTAAGCAACTGCCAGCAAGAAGTTTAATATGATGACCTTCAGAAACCGAAGAACTACGTTGTCTTAAAGTATGACGGCTCCAGTGCAACTAGCTGTGTCAACGAGGCGAGGATGGATCTCTTTGCCCGCAAGCAGAAGACTTACAATGTGATCCCACCAATCAGAGTTGCTTTGAGGAAGCACTGTAAATGTTGAGCCTATAGGTTCGAGTCAGATGTTGTCAGGCAATCAACTCAAATCCAGAACCAAGAATCCCTGCTGACTGGAACTAGATACAAAGTGACAGGCGTGGATAATTAGACAATTTTTCTACCAATAGTTTCCTGCTGACAGGAATTTACCAAATGCAGCTGCAAGCAAAACTTCCTTGTACCGATCTGTGCAGTTGTGTTTGTGAGCAGTAGTTACGTAGTTAACAGAATTCAATTGTCGAACATTTGACAGGAGATTGTAAATACTTAGCGTAAATGTCCTGTTCATGTTCAATTAAGTCAGTGATTTAAATCATTCAGTGTATTGATTTAGTATGTGATATGTCGTTAATAAAATGGGTGTTGATGTTGTAATTTTTTGTTTATTTAATTAATAGTCATGTAAGTTCTGCTCAAATGCTTTCGAGGGTGTCATAAATGATTTCAACATGCCCCAAAACATACACCAACATCACTACAATAGTGGTGCACGCGTCTTCCAGCCATGGCATTGTCTCATATCCATTAACTAGACGACTCACTTCTTCTCCAGTTATCAACCATCTTCTAACTGTCCCATGATCTTCTGTCAATCCAACAGTTCCAACATCAAGTTTGATGACTGCATTGTTTTGTTCATGAGCTGGGTCTATCTCCAGAGCAGAACATTCTCGATTTGAATCATGGATAACGATATTTTCCTCGTGAAACTCCATGGCGACATCTGGTTGTTGCTGATGAAGGCATATCATATCTTGGTAATAAAATGTGCGCCATCAGCATAGTTCATGTTGTTTTCGAATAATTTCGGAATCAGCTTCGCCTAGGCTTCTCGGTAGGGTTCGAAGTATCCTTCCTTAAACGAACGGATCCATATCCCCCAAACTGGAACGGTGGACTGTTACTCATCTGCCTCTAGTGACTGTCTTTAAAAAACATAGGATAACTATGTAGTCATCAATGTGTACGTGCTGCATGCTATAATCTGATGAGCAAGTCTTGTCCTCGTGACACTTGACACAGTCAGGAATGTCTCTGCTGCACTTGATGACGCAACTTCTTCTTCGGCAATAGCACTCGTCCAGACACTGCCTTCTAGAATGATTCCTAATAACCTCAGTGCTACCATGTCTATGTGTAGTCTCCTAAACATGATGACACACTTTTTCTAACTATATTATTTTTGTGTTTTATTCTTTATAGCGTTAATGTTATGTTCATGTTAAACTAATTCAGTAAGTTACACTGTAAAATCATTAAGTCTATTAATTTATTATGTTATATGTCGTTAAGAAAATGTGTGTAAATATTGCAATTTTATGTTTGTTTAATTAATATTCATGTAATTGTGCTCAAATCCTTCTTAGAGTGTCATAAATGAATTCGACATGCCCCAAAACATACAAGTTAACACCCAGATCACTACAATCGGTTGAGTCGCTTACGATGGTGGCCATCTTATAAAATGGCGCTATCTAAGATGTTTAGGTGGATAGTAGGACAGCTATGTTTAGTATCTATTATGGAGTCATCATGCCAATTTTCGTGCTAGTATAAGCATTTGCACGATTATATTGCATGTCGCATTTATCCGCCCCACTAGTGGATTGTGTTGTAAATACGCTGGAATGCCTTTAGGTAAATGTATAGGAGTTTGACTCATCTGAGTATTGCTGGCGCTTATTTGTGATCCACGAAGATCTATGTGCAAAAGACTGAACTACTCATTAACATGGCTATTCTTTTTTTTAATTTATATTATTTATTTATAAATAAAATGAAACACTTTTAATCTGGCGGCAATGCAAACCGCACAATGATTAGTGTGCCAACTTTGCAGTAAAATGAAATATACATAACTAAGTACCCGAGATTATGTAGCGTCAGCATATATTGTTATGCTTTTATCCATTTTTTAAGTTATAACTAAAATACAGTTAAATGAAAAAAAGACTCACATATGCTATTATACTCCAATTTATAAAAACAAAATACATTCATTCAAACATCGTAGATAATTAAGTTTCAGAATATATATGATTGTAAAGGTTTATTTAAGTTATTGATCAATTAAGATATAGTTGTTCGGCGTGAACAGAGACCGCACCATTTTATTATTGCCCCCTTGATACAAAGTGTGTATACTCATGGAAAACATGATAGAGGGTTGAAATATATGTTTCAAATTTAATAAAAATCTATCCCGCAGGTTTTTTATAAATGGGCACATTTAATATCCATAATGCGGCCTTGCCCCCCTTCAGTTCATTAGACGGTCGTTTATATCTATTATATATGTTCTAAATGTCATGAAGATCAGTAAAGTACTTTTTCTTCATATAGATGTACAGACAGGCAAACATATATTTATATTTTATATATACTAATTGTATATATGAAAAGAGAAGCTTCTAGTGTTTGTCTTTATTATTAATTACTAGGGGGCATGTGGAAATTCCACAGTTGTACTGTTCATGTGTTGTGTATGGCTGCAGTGCTTACAATTAGTTTGTGGCATATTTCCAGTTCTATGGATGTCCGGCAAGAATGCACGATATTATTGTATCTTCTTTTAACAGAACAGATACTACATTTTAGTTCAAGTTTCAAGTTCAGCATAAAAGCGTTATCAGATAATATGTGTAAAATAACTTTCTTTTCTATTGCATCTAAGTCAATCGGGTGATCTCGTGGGGGTGATAACGTACGTATAAATATGAAATTTCCTTAGCGTATTATTATGTAGATTAGTTATCAGCGACAACAGTTTACTAAAATGTAAAAAATCGCAAGCAAGTATCAATAGCAGACAGAATGTGAATATCTGTACATTTCGATGATAATGTTGAAGGCATTATCTATGTATTAAGTATAGATTAAATCTGTTTTGTTACAACACTTTTTTACAGATCCAAACTAATTGTGAAAACCATCCTGAAATTCAGATAATATTTACAACACTTATAGTGTGACAGATACACTTTAGACGACACATACATACATAATGTGGATTAAAAAAAAAAACGGAAAACAGCGGTCGATCTCATGTTGAGCATAAAATGCTGATTTAATAAGAACATGTCAAAGGGAAGTCCACCGCCTTTCACGGCCTGGCGACACGGACGGCAGGTGTCCGTTTTTGAACACAATGCAAAAATCAAGCGGGTCATTGAGGCAAATGAGTTATCGTCAAAGGACAGGGATACCCTTGGCATTTGGCGTCCGTATGAACAATTGTCGGGGAAAAGCATGCTAAAAAGCAAACCCATAAAATTACTGAATAAGAACAGGACTGGGTTAATAGTTAAACGATTTACACGATTGTTACACCGCTTTCAGGCTATTTAATTTATGAGAAATCATGCAGAGATCAAATATTACCGATAAATTAAAGACATAAATCGTATGTCTGACCTCTATCTTGTTTTAGACTTACTAAGTATTTAACGATATTTCTGTGTTTTTCTTACATATATCACATAG
>OY744544.1:51995824-52005824 GCA_963556195.1 Sepiola atlantica
TATATATATATAAAGTAATCACACAAAAGATATAAGCGTCAACTAATATCTTATAATTAGTGAAAACATCCGGATGAAAACTGAAGCTCAATATACTGGTTAGAGCATTAATATTATAATATAAAATGAAATAATAAAATAAGGTGTCAATCAAATTTTATTAAAATGTTATTAAAATTCAAAGTTCAAGTACGTTAAGATACTTTGCTTAAACTTTGAATTTTAGTAACATTTTATTGACACCTTATTTTATTATTTCATTTTATATTATAATATATATATATATAATACATATATATATGTATATATATATACATAATATTAACTGTGATTAAAGCAAAAAAACTAAAAAAACATTAATATAACATTATTTAGAACATTGTTCAAGTATTCTTCTTCTATTGCTAAAGTTGCTACTTAAATGCACGAGAAGACGTAAAAAAAACATTTCTGTTGACTTTTTTTAATGAACAACTTTTTACCTTGTATTTTTTTTTTAGTTCAGAAAAAAAATTATAATAGTGTTTCATCAATAATTAAATCATATATATAAATATATATATACAATAATATTTTTATAAATAAATATTAAATATTTAAATACCTGTTTCATGCTAACGCAATCTTCAGTCTAGGAACTAATTCCCAACGGTCCGTGGGCGCGAACCCCGAACACAAATCACCATTGATTCGTAGTCGGAGATCTTACCCGCAGGCCATTGTCAACTAGTTAGTAAATAGAGAAGAACTTTAACTGGAAATAGCGGAATTCGGCGACTACTTACCAAGCAGATAAGAGTGATCTACGAAACGTCGGACCATGCATATAGCTATTTGTACTGGTTGTTATTAAAGCTTTTCGAAAAGTGCCCAGCCTCCGTGGGAGGGGGCTGATTAACAATACTATTTTTATAAATAAATATTAAATATTTAAATATATATATATATATATATATATATATATATATACAGAGAGAGAGAGAGAGAGAGAGAGAGAGAGAGAGAGAGAGAGAGAGAGAGAGAGAGAGAGAGAAAATATATCAATTGTTAATAATCAGAGAGAAGTGTAGGTAAGTAAATGTGCGAGGGTTATAAATATGATGGGGATACGTTCGATATTTTATACTTATTGTACAGTATTGTCGCTAAAATAACCCAGTAGTATAGATGTATACCACATAATTCTAAATAAGTCTGATTTTTTTTGGGGGGGGGGGCGGGGCGGGGGGATTTATAGGTTTCTCCTCACATGGGTCATATACTGGATTAATGTTCGTGTTATTGGGTACAACCCAATAAACTTTATCCTTTTCCGTACAAGTGGGAGGCTGTCACGGTCATAAGCACAACAGCGTTGTCATAGGTAGAAGTTAATGACAATTTTTTACACATTATTAAACTATCAACAGGTAGCATAGCGTTATTTTATATAGACGTGAAGGAAGTTTGTAGCAAGCCGAAAGATTATAGTTTTGAAAATGGAAAACAGTTATTGATTCATCCTTACACACCGCCATTCCATCTACTTTGATTGCTTCATTTTGTATATTATTATTACTGTACATTCCCATTATTTCCGTTGTAAAACACATTTTAGATTCACATATTTCGATATGCTTATATTAATAATAAATAAAGTGCAATACACTTATATATATATATATATATATATATATATATATATATATATGCTAGGTATATATATTTTTTATTTATACACACATTGTTTGGCTACACATTTGGAGACATGTTTCGATTGAAGCAACTGATAACCAGATATATTCAGGACAACCCCTTTTCCTTGCGTCAACATTAGGTGGAGTACGTTAACGTTTGCTTTCTGATAAGGAACACGTAACTAGCTAATAAAAAGTCACTTACAATAGCTTAAAATATTTCATCCGTTACATCTTAAATGCATATATCTATATATGCACATTTAATTTATTTATTTTAATTAATTTATTTATATTTTATTTTTCAATAAAAATGGAAGCCAAACATTATACCTTTTTTACCGGGTCAAATTGGACACAATATACATACACGTTCGTTATTAATATCGAGTCTTCCATAAAATCTAACGGCAACAGAACCGCAACATGAAAGATAAAAATAAACCACAAACTTAAATCAGCCGTTTTGTACAAACACACATATCCGCACACATACCCGCAGACGGCAGCTAAAACAGAGAACATATAATGTAAACAAATAAAATTTGATTTAAAAAAATATCTCCGTAACCTTTCGGGCTTTACAAATGCACATATGAATATAGATTGCCACTCAGATAAAATATATGTAATAAAAAGCAAAACTGAATAATTAATAAAAACTGAATCATGAATAAAAAAATAAAATAAAATATAGATCGCACTTTTAAATGATATGATTCAATTAGTCTTTGGGCTTCACAGATGCAGACATGAAAATAAAAGTGTTTTATTCAAGATATATTGCACAAATTTAAAACCAGATAATAAATAAAACTGCGTATAAAATCACACACACACATATGTATGTACATACACAGAATATGCAAACCGACAAAAAATATACTTACTTACACATATACACACATAGTATGTACTCTAATGTATACATACACACATATATATATATATATATATATATACATATATATATATATATACATATATATATATATATACATATATATATATATATATATATATATATATATATATATATATATATATATATATATATATACGCACATACACAAAAATACCTAAACTTCTTCGTAGTAATACGTGCGTACATATACTCAAATTTATACACATAACCGCACAAACATATACACATATATAAGTTCGCTTAATGCATACATGCATCTCTCTTATTTACTTCTCTCTCGTTTCTCATTCACTTTTGGATAGAGAGTACTTCCTCTCGTGTTATTCCATTCTTATTTATAACAGACGATTCCAATCTGAATAGTTTCTACTTTTTTATTACATTTAAGTAGTAATAAACACACAGCAATAAAGAGAGATATGGACAGAGGGAGAGAGTGAGAGAGAGAGAGACACACACACAGAGGCAGGGAGAAACAAAAAGAGATGGAATCGGTATAACATAAGAGCGAGGATCACACACCATCGTTTGAGAGATGAAAATTGTAATTAAGTGAGTCAATTGAAAAGTAAACGTTATTAAAAAAATGAAAAGCAATCTTGTCAAGCATAAGAAAATCGCAAACCTGCGAAATATTTTAGCATGTATTTTATGTAATATATATATATATATATATATATATATATATATATATATATATATAAACATTAAGGAAAGATTCACTATGATTTAGTACAACACTAATACTAGTTCTACTATTACTAACAATAATATTATATATATATATATATATATATATATATATATATATATATATATATATATATATATATATATAAAAATATGACTCAATACTGGTCACCCCTGAAGAAGAATTTTATTCCGTAATCGATAGGATTAATGTAAGAAAAAAAATAATAATAAATGAATCTTGTATTGCTAATTTGGCTTTCATTTCAATTTTAGTAACTTTCCATGCAATACTTTGATACTTGAACGATAAACCACACATTTTACTTGACAGCGTGCCAACGCATCTCTCGTTCGACACCGGTTTTGAATCCTACCCGCCATTTCATAACAGCAAGGCGATGACGTCGTACCATCAAAGACGTTTATCAAATTAACAAAGAAATAAGTTTCTTCTTGTTTTTTGATAAAAAAAAAATTAAAAAAGTATGACTCAATACTGGTCACCCCTGAAGAAGGAATTTTATTCCGTAATCGATAGGATTAATGTAAGAAAAAAAAAATCTTGTATTGCTTTCATTTGGCTTTCATTTCAATTTTATTAACTTTCCATGCAATACTTTGAAACTTGAACGATAAACCACACATTTTATATATATATATATATATATATATATATATATATATATATATATACACATATATATATATATATATATATATATATATATATATATATATATATACACACATATATATATGATTATTTTTATTTACACAGACATGTACAAAATTTGCGACACTGGCATGTCGATGTCAGGCAGAGTTAGAATATGATCTTAACCGTATATCATATTTGGAAAGAATATATATATATATATATATATATATATATATATAGTTTTTTCCCCAGCCAGTCCCTTAGTGAACGCTAAGAGAAGAGCCGGCTTCTTCGATCTTGAGACCAAACTAACTCAATTCGTCTGCCAACTTTCAGTCACCATTACTAGGAAGAATTGTGTGACTAAACTTTCTAGCGGACACAATAGAAATAAAATCACTCGGGCCTCGCTGAAATTAAGGAGGTCTCTCCAAGGCTGATTTAAAGATAATTGCAAAAATATATAATTGTTCTATCCTCGACGACTATAAAACCGGGTGTCTGCCCTTTTTAAAAAATAGAAATTCACCCTGACTCTAATTCTTTCTACTTAACCAGGTAGAATGGTGGCAGTCGAAACCCACAATAATTATTCCTGTTGAATATTACCTCCTACATCAGGTGTCATACTACTGGGGGATCCACCGTTGCAGTTCCTGCAGAGTTGAGCAGAGAACTATTTTGGACATTAATGAAGCCTGCAGATTTCCTAGCGAGCTCTTGTTCCCTTATCTTCCGGCACACCACTCAGTTTCAAGGCTCCTTTCTATTCCCGTTCCAAATGTACAGATACTCGCACGTATACGTATAGTGCCTATCTTATTATCTGAATTAGATTTGTTTCTTTTATTATTATCTGTTATTGACTAATCTTACTTTTTAACTCTATTTTCATTAATCTTTTTATTGTAATATTATTTATTATAAGTTTATTATTATTTTTGTTTTTGTTATCTTAATTGTTAATTTTGTTCTTTTATATATATATATATATATATATATATATATATATATATATTTATATATGTTATGTTTTTCCTATATATATGTATCTATATATATATATATATGTATATATATATATATATATTTATTTTTATAACTTTTCTTTTTATATATATTTTTTTTAAATATAATTTTTCCTGTTCATATGTATTATTTTCCTATTTTCTTTTCATTTACCTTTATTTATATCTTTAGTTTTTTGTTTTTTTTTAAATTTATTTTTACTTTTATGTTTATTTTATTTTATTTTATATTTATTTTTATTATTTTTATTTCATTTTTATTTATATTTCATACTTTTTTCTTATCCTTACTCTTACTTTTATTTCATTTATTCTATTTTACTTAGTTTTTTATTATTATTTATTATTTTTTATCTTTATATTATTTTTTAATTTTTATATCATATTTTATCTTGTTTTTAATATTTTTTTAAAATTTTTATTTTGTATTGTTTATTTTTATTTTTTATTATTTTTATTTTATTTTGTTATTGTTGTGGGCCCATTTAGGGGTACCAACAATGAAATAAAAGAACAGGTTTAGAGATAATAATAATGAATGTTATTGAACAGAGAAATTATACACAAGTCAGTGTTGGCAGAGCTAGTGCCTAAATGTGCCTCCCAATGTTCTCCCGGCAAAAAGCCGGTATTTATGGTAGCCGGTTGCTACCATTTAGTTATTATTAAAGGGTAGGTAGGTTCACTCACAACACCCCCCTTCCGAAACTCATTCCCCTGGAATCTCATTAATATCTTTTTCTTAGGATTCACCTCGAAACTCCCGGTTAATTTACGTTTTCTTGATGAACGTCTCTGTTCCGGATGCGTTTTTGGTGTTGGCAGCTCAAATGCGTCGTATAGATCTTCCATGATGGTCTCACTCTGATCCGATGGGCCTTCCCCTGGGTCGTCCGACATGCGACGACGCATTTGGTTAATGTGTTTTTTACAGGTGCCTCTAGGACCCTCTACAATGTACACCATCCGCCCCAATCTTTTTTGTACCTTTCCATGGTGTTCCTAGAAGAACACCTTCTCTCCATCCCCGTAACTCTTCTTTGGTGGTGTAATGTTTGTCGGTTTCATCTGTTTTGGTAAAAATTCCATCTCAAAGTCATAATTTAACAGAATTATACCCCATCTCTGTAGGCGGTTTGCTGTGTTGGTTGGCAAGCCTTTTTTTAATCCAAAGATGGTGATAAGTGGCTTATGGTCTGTTTGTAGGATAAAATGACGGCCGCGTAGATACCTGTGAAATTTGGTCATTGCAAACACAATACCCAACGCTTCTTTTTCAATCTGAGTAATGTTTCTCTGCAGGAAGTAAAGTTCTTGAAACGTGCGCGATGGGTTTCATCGAGCCATCCGGCATTTTATGCAAAATGCACGCCCCAATGCCGTAGGAGCTGGCGTCACTTGCAACAATAGTTTTTAGCTCTGGATTAAAATGAGTAAGACATAATTCTGAAGTTAACTTCGTTTTTAGGGTGTCGAATGCAGATTGACAGTCGGCGGATCATTCCCATTTACTATCTTAAGTAACTCATTTAAGGGTGCTCAAAATTTGTGCATATTGGGAATGAATTTTTAATAATAGTTTGCGAGACCCAGGAAGCTTTGTAGTTGGGTAACATTGTTCAGTTCGGGCATATTCTTGATGGCAATAGATATTTCTGGGTCGGGACGTCTTCCATTCTTATCAATGACATGTCCCAAGTATTTGATATCTTCTAGAAAGAATTAACACTTTGACTCCTTGAGTGTAAAACCAACATCGCTTATCCTTTCGAATACTTTGTTTACGTGCTCACGGTGCTCCCCGACGTTCGTACTTTTCATTAAGATATCGTCAAGGTTGCCGATCGAAAAATCGAGCCCGCTCAACATCGTGTCGATTACCTGCTGAAAAATCGACGGGGCCACTTTAATTCCAAAAGGGAGACGATTGAACTTTAGTAGTCCCTTTTCTGTCGAAATACAGAGAAGCTTAGAGCTATCTTCCTCTACAGATATTTGCAGATAGGCTTCCCTCAAGTCAATTTTTGAGAACAGTTTTCCACCGTTTAATTTTGTGAAAACCTCTTCTGGAGTCGGCAGATGATAGTGATAATCTTTCAGCGCATCGTTCAAACCGGTTGAGATATCGGCACACACTCTGATCTCTCCAGATTTTTTTTCACGTAGACGGTTGGGGCCGCCCATTCTGAGTAGTCAACTGGTGTTAAAATACCTTTCTCAACCAACAGGTCTATTTCTGCATTAATTTTTTCAAGAGAGGCAAATGGTACACTTCGTTTTCTCTTAAAAACGGGATTCTTAGTTTCAATTAGTTCAAAACTCGCCTTCATTTTAGTGCAGCGTCCTAATTTATTAGAAAACACCTCGGGGAATGACTCCTTCAAATCCTTCTTCAATTTTTTCTGCTTCAGCAGAAAGTTTCTCCATTCGTTGACAATAGACGCGTATCGGCGAATCCCAGAGCTGGAAATGCTGAATCCAATCTGAACCGAACAAATTTCCTGTATCTTTCATTACGAACATGCGTAATTTTAATGTCTTATTTTTTAGTGTAACTTTTGAAATAACTTCTCCTTCAAAGTTTATTTTCTCTCCGATTACCGATCGAGCCACTTTATCTGTGTGTAGCATAGTCAGTCTGCCGATCTATTTCCAGGTATTAATATTAATAATTGATAGGTCAGACCCTGAATCAAGCTGTAGTTTAACATCTTGATTGTTCATTTTTACCGTAACATACTTTCGTATGTTTAGGTTGCCACAATTTATTCTAGTTGTTTTTATGTAACTTTTTTTTCTAGTGTTACTTCTGCAATGTGAGGCATTGTGTCCCATTATATGGCATTTGTCACAATTTTTTCGTTTAAAAGGACACTTCTGGTACCAAGGGTGGTTTGGCAATTTTTCATCTGACCTTTGAGGCAAATCCTTCCTGAATTTTTCCTTCGAAGAGTATGATATTTTTGAAATACGACGAACATTTTCAATATTAGAAATTTCTGCTTTCTCTATTTCTTTAGCTTTCTTTTTCTCGGAAATATGTCGTTGACAGCTTCCGGCCAGTTGTTACAATGTTAAATTTGGCTTGGTTTCAAGTTTGCTTATTGCACGTCGTCTTAACTCTGCATCGTTTTGCGAGACTAGCCCTTGAACAAATATTTATACTTTGAAATTGTCCGCTGTCAAGGATGATAACTTAAAGTCGTCACAGTGTGTATTGACGATCGAAGCAAACGTTGAGTTATCCTGGCTTTCTTTTCGCGTTAGGGTCATACATTTTCACCTTTTGTGGAACAAACTTGTTTTGGGGCAATATAGTTCCATTAACATTTTAATGGTTTCATTGAAAGATAGTTCGCCCGTTTTCTTCGGCAGAATATAATCGACAAATGCTGTATGCTCTGTCGTACCTAGTCTACGATGAACTAAACGAACCTTTTTCTTTTCCGACCATGTGCTACAATCAATGTCGAAAAAATCCTGATATCGACGGTACCATGATTCGAAGTTTGTGTCCTCTTCAGGAACATAGTTGAAGGTTTCTATAGCTGACCATATTGAATTTTGGTTGAACGCGTCGCTGTCGTCATTCGTCGTATTTATCATTGCTTGTTCCAGCTGTTCAAATGTTATCTCTGATAGAGTCTGTTGCTCTAATTGTACATTTTTTTATCCCAATCAATTGTTCGTGTAAAGATTTTCTATCTTCTCGCTTTTGTGCTAAATTCTTTTCCTCAAAATTCTTCAACACACTTATTTGCTGCAACTCAAATTCCTTCTGTAGAGACTGATGTTTTTCATCGTTTGCCTTCTGTTGTTCTGATTGAAATTTAATCATCTCCACTATCTTTTTCGAGAAATCTTCCATGATTAAAGAAATACTTTCTTGAAAAAGAATTAGTCATAAATAGTCCTTCACTATTTTTTCTTTTAAAATGCTTACTGTTTAATAACAAACTCAACCCCTACTCATCACTGCGTCATTCGGGTCTCGAATTCGACCGGCACTTGCTAATCTTTTTTTTTCTTTTCGAAGTTCCCTGTACAAAAAAAACAACATTTTATTAATCCGGCTTATTGGGTAATTAATTTAACAAATTGTTTGTATTTTTGTTCTCATCTGGAACTTTTTTTCCCAATAAGTATGTTTGCTTTTCAGTGTAGGCTGAAAATGCAAAATAGCAAGTAATGGCTATATTAAAAATTGACTAGTTATTCAAAAAAGTAACTTGGTTTTACTTGTCAGATTTTTTTTTTCCGACTATACGATTTTACAGTAACAAGTCTGTTCGCAAAATACGTTTGACTATATCAGACACGAAAAAAGTTTTTTGTAGTATGGCGTTTTTTTGTTTTTTTTAACCTTTCAGTTTTGTAAGCACATGGTATTCCAATTTCATTTGTTGCACGAGGTAAAATCCCGTATTGAAATACGAAGAACACAAATAGTAAAATCTGTCTAACTTTTTTTCTTCTTCCAGTAATTGTTTAAACTGGTAATTTCTTGTAAGGTAGACTCGTCCCAAAATTGAATCTATTCGATGTTTCCAATATCTTCCCGAAAATTGTAAAGATCAGGTTTTTTTTTGGGGGGGGGGGTTTCAAACGGGTAGAATTTTTTTTTTGGAAGGTTGACCGTGTTGTAGACACTGGTTTATAACTCACAGGTTGCAAGGTCCAAGGTGTTTTCAACGAAGTCCTTTACGAATCACTTGCCGCCAGTTGTTGTGGACCCGTTTAGGGGTACCAACAATGAAATAAAAAACAACAGGTTAAGAGATAATAATAACGAATTGTATTAAACAGAGAAATTATACACAAGTCAGTGTTGGCAGTGCTAGTGTCTAAATGTCCTCCCAATGTTCTCCCGGCAAAAGCCGGTATTTATGGTCGCCGGTTGCTACCATTTAGTTATTATTAAAGGGTAGGTAGGTTCACCCACAACAGTTATCTATATCCTTATATTTGGTATACCCTTATTGCTGTCATTATTATAACGGCACTATTTACTATTAAATTA
>OY744544.1:52010824-52018324 GCA_963556195.1 Sepiola atlantica
TGTAAGTGTAAATTAGTCGTCCAAGGCTATAGCAATGCGATGTGGTTGCCGTGAGATGGAAAAGTGAAAAGAAATAAACGCAGGGAGAAAGTGAAACTCAATATATATATATATACATATACCTATATGCATATACATATATACATATAGATAGATGCATAACTATACATATATAAGCATATATGATTACATATATATATACATATATATGTATATATATACATATATATGCATATACATATATATGCATATATATACACATATATACATATAAACATACATATATACATATATACATATACATATATACATATATATATATACATATATATACATATATACACATATATATATACCTATATACATATACGTATATATATATATATATACATATATATATATACATATATATATATACATATATATATATACTGTGAGAAATAATTCTCAAAGCAAGGCGAACACTGACACTCTCTATATCTCTCTCTTACTCTTTAATGACTGTCGCAGGCAGCCGAAGCGCTTACTCTTTCTATGCCTCTGTCTATCTCTCTTCTTAAGATTTTGTCGTGTGATTCAAGCAGCCACCTGACTAGGGGAGAGGGAGGCGAGGTTATGAAGAACAGGCGACGTGGGCGACAGGAAACGGACAGACAGCGAATGTCGCAAGGTCGCGAAAAACAAAACACACGAGGTGAATTTAAGAATACGTCAGAGAGGGCGAAAACGGCAGACGGAACGGTTGTTTAATTAAAACAGAGAAAAGGACAATCGTATCGCCGGTTGTACCTAGAACATTCTTATACCCAAAGATTACGATTCCAGGAACTTGAAGAGCAATCTTATCGGGGAATGTAATCCATCTTATTCTTATTCCCAAGTATTACTATTCAAGGAGATTATTGATTTTCGTGTCATCAGTTATATTGTATGTGCGTGGAATTTTGATCCGTATTATACTTCGGACTACACTGATGAGAGGGGAAGCTTGTAAACGCTAGCGTATGTAGGTAATAAATTAATATTATTTACTAAAAAAATATTGGTAAATATATATATATATATATATATATATATATACATATTTATATATGTATATATATATATATATATATAAATGTATAACACGAATATATAATGTACACCTTTAAATTAGAACATATCATGAAAGAATGTAGGCTCAGTATAGAGATATGTCAAATTTATAGACAAGTAAAAGATGAGAATGAATATTGCAAACAAATCATTTATTACATCTTCAGTTGCTCAAAAAAGGTGTTTCAAATAAAAGAAATATATTTTCAAAGAATAAACTCTTACCATTAGAGGAATACATAGATATAAGTTGGTAGGGGAATCACGAAAGTCATACTTTGAAAATTATATGATAATGTGAGATAAATACAACTCTAGAATATATAGAAAATGTCCAATGCAAATGTTGAACATAGGACAAAGTTCACAGTTAAAGGCGCCACGAAAATTATAGCACCAGGGAAAGTTTGCGTCAACAACTGTAAGATACGTTGGATTTTTGAGAGGCCAGACCATTAAAGGTAATCCAGTTGAAAGAGGTTGCAATGCAAACGTTTAGGATGTAAGTTGTTTATTAAATCACATTTGAATGACTCCCATGGGTTTCAAGATATATTTTTTATGGACTTGAATTCAGAGTGAGAAAATAACAAGTAGTTTCCAGGCAAAGAGCTAGTTTAGATTAGCGACTTGAGAGAAATCGAAAAGTCGACTACCGTTACAGAAATTGAAGTTCAAATTCAAAATCTTGCGTTTAAAGAAGTCGAAGGTAGCAAAGATAGAATGGTGCGAGGAGGTAGCCGGGTCATGTAAAAAAATGTTGGGTGGTGGCTGACTGGCGTTCAACACTTAGACTAACTCAGTCATTGTATTGCCATATTTAATCAGTTACTGCTTTAAACTCTATGTTTACACATGGAGTTGGCCTGTACACAAGCAGACCCCTCATCAAACCTTTTTTTACATAACCCGTCAACCCTCGCCATCAAACTGGTTTGATCCTAAATAATACAAGAGCAGAATATGTATTTTGTCTTTGTAAGCAATATTTTATGCGTTCGATCAGGCACACAGGTTTTGTCTATTGTATCATATAAAATATTGAAATCAATCCGCTTAAAATGACCTTCTGCGACAATTCATTTTCCCCAATCTAAGTGGGGATATTTTAAACCGATTTTATTTTTCAGAATTCCGGTTAACATGATTGACGAAACCTGGGTACTTCTCACAGAATCATGAATTCAGTTTCTAAATAAAATACACACACATTCATATATATATATATATATATATATATATATATATATATATATATATATATATATATATATATAGGGCTTTATGTGTTCCACTACTTTTGGAGCTGCTCCCCCTCGACTCTAATGCCTCAAATTGGTCCTGGCTCCTATCACGCTCCCCATTTTCAAAATGGAGCCGCTCAAGCTCAAACTCGTATAAAAAAGAAGCGGCTCTTTTTCAGCGCTTCATAATGAAAATATACCTTCTTTCATAAAAATTCTAGTCTGGCAATGAACCATCGATGTCTTTAGGTAATATATATATATATATATATATATATATATATATATATATATATATATATATATATATATATTGCGATTGCTTTAGTTTACTTGTATTTTCTTTCTAGAAGCGACGAAGCCGATAATGTTTAAATCCTCTACTATTTTTCTCTTAATAGAACCAGGAATTTAACTTAGTAGTTTATTAAATGTGTACTGCCTCAAAGGATGCTTCTAATATTACTGGCTTCAACTAATACACCAAAAACAATTGTCTGATTACCGTTTCGACCGCTCCTATAACTGAATGTTTTCCTTTGTGTAACGTAATAAATATTTCATCGAAAATAGTATCCTGATTATAAGAGACCATTAAACTAAATTCTGGTGTAATTGAAACGTCACTTCGAATTTTCTTTTCATTTTTTAAAACTCATTTATTTTCAAGTATTTCAAATGTATGGTAAATCATTTTCTCCGTTTATTTATTTAACTGTCATCAGGATATGATATTACAATAAAATCTAAGGAATGCATGGTGTTATTTTCCATTGTAGAAGTCAAATAATGAATCCATCACTTGAAGGGATGACGACATATTTTGACCGACTTCTAACGAAATTTACGCAGAAATGGCAAAAGACCGGTCTATGATCATTGATGACACAGACTGTTGTCAGAAGATTCTTATTGATCTAGGCAAGATGCTATTGATAATTTTCCCTCTCAGATTAATTGGACAGCCCCTCAAATACTTGTCACTAAGTACTAATTTATTTGTTTGGCTAAGATCAAATTGTAATATCGGTTCTCTTAACATTAACGCCGGAAATTTTAGTGTAATTATCTCCTTTGAGACTGAACGTTTTAAAATGTTTTTAAAACACTATCGTTCTTTTAATATTAATTAATTGTATTAATAATTGTAATACTATTACTATCGAGAAAACTAAAAATACATAATAAAATTTGGTAATACCATTAATAAATGTGTATTACAGAATATTAATTTATTAAACACTTTAAAATAAAATAAATAGGAAAATGTGCAAAAACGGGTTTTCTTTGACAGAGTTTAGAGATTACTTTTGACCTGTTAGCTAAGATCAGGGTGTATTATCTGTTCCGATGGACCGACACCGTCTTGGTGTTCGGGTCTTGACTCCGTTGGTCTTAGGTACTGTCTTGTTTAGTTTTAGAAGGTCCAACCTCCCAGTCTTTGCCTTCTCACCCTTTGAGAAGATGGTTAGCTTATTGCGAGTTGCCTGAGGCGCTCCTACCGGGGAATGCCAAGGCAGTTTTAATGGTCTGAGTGGCTTTATCCCTCTATGGCACTGTCTTTCCAATCCCATTTTCCCGTTTTTTGTGTCACATTTTACCGCTGTTGGAGGTAGATAAATACCAAGTGTATCATCTGTTCCGAAGGATGCTGCGCTCTGTAGACTGGTACCGTCATGGCTTTCGAGCCTTGATTCCGCCGGTCTGATCCATTGTCCTGTGCTGTTCTAGGGGTCCACCCTCCTAGGTGTTGCCTTCTCACCCTTTTGAAAAGTGGTTAGTTTATTGCTAATTGCATAAGGCGTCCTTACCGTGGAATGCCGAAAGGGCTGCCCAAACATTTTATGTAGGCCAAAGTGATTTTCTTGGGCGCTGTCTTTTCAATCCTACTTTCCCGACCTTGTGTCACGTCTTGTCGATGTTTGAGGTAGATAAATACTAAGCAGACTGAGAGATTTTGATGTGTACCTACTTAGGAAAGAATCGCGTTTATTCATATTTAGATTAGTTCAGATTCTAATATTCATTAGCTAAATGCTTTACCTTCCATCATTTCGCAATGTATGCATTACGTTTTAAAAATAGTGACTGGCGGACAGACAGACAGACGGACGGACAACATCCTTATTTTTATAAGATTCAATACATTCAAGTGAAAGTCACCATTAGAAAGCTTTCAAGTAAATGTTAATTTTAAATATTACTAATTGATTTCAAGTTATCATTCTCAACTCTTGTTGTGTTATTTCACACCGAGAGCATAAATGTTTTAAACGATTAATGCATACATTAATTTGGTTCAATAGCTTTTTGTTACATATAGCAGGTTTTTCTCCAAATTGTCGCCGATTTATTATTGGCCAGGCTCAGTGTCACATAATGTCAATATGAAATATGGAAGCAAAAAGTTATATCTGATCATGTTTAAATTCATATCAGTTATTTCTCAATAAACCAAATCTGACGCAAAATTATCTCGCCGTCTGACCTCGAGTCATTATGTTATACGTGAAATTTAGTTTAGAATTATTTCTATTTTATTTTGGTTTCATTTTTATTTTTTAAGGTACGTCAGCCATGTTGCAGTTATTTAATACCGGAGCACAATACCGATTGCAAGCAATTCATTGTATACTAAATGCGGAAACCAATTTACCCATAGCTGAGGTCAATTCTGGATTCATAACTTTTCAAGAGTGTAGGGTTTGCAATCAACATAGGATATAACACATAATCTGTAACGATACACATTGAGCCACTTACACAACGCATTTAACGCGGAAACGATTTGAAATATTATTATACTAATGAGTCACTACTTACCAAGGCTAAAAGTCACTAGACTATAATTATTAATAAAATTGTCACTTGGATGATGGACAATACTATGAGAAGATTGAAAAAGATGGACATAATGGACGAAATCTGATTACTAAAGCGGTCAGCTCGACGGGTATGTGTTGACATTTGGACATCAATACGACCATGTTGTACAGATGGAAGGTTTTTCGAAAGACACCGTTCATTGAAATTCCGTTTGGTTTTAAGTACGTAGAGTGAGAAAAGCGTGTTTGAAATACCGGTAGATTGAATAAGAATAAAGAATTTACTACGAAAATAACGATACAGACGAGCAATGGCTTTTCTGTTAGATAGCGGCTTTGAGATAGAGAAGAGATCATCCTTCATCTAATTATAATAGAACGAAGAGCTTCTCTGTTACAATTTCCGTCTGTCCGAGTTCCAGAATTTGTGTAAACGTAAGAAATACGTTAGGGCACAGCTTAACAACTAAATAATACATACATAAATTTGACGCCGAGACTGCCATTCGAACTCGCAATCTGGATATCTTCAGTAAAACGAAGGTCATTAGTTTAACGCTCTACCAACTGAACTAAACTTCCAAGGATGATAAATGCCGTTCCATACTCAGGGAGTAGCGACAACGAATGAGCTAAAAACGAGGCTATGTACTGAAGACATTTAAAAAAACATTATTGTTTACTTTTCGGTTTTTAACGTTGCTATTATAATTAATAGCTACGTTAAAAACCGAAAAGTTAAAAAAATCGTTTCCAATTTGAAAATGAATTCAAATTATAAGTAAAGATTTTTTTTTTAAATTATACATTTATTTTGCAAATTCTGTTATTGTGAGATCTCGTTGTGCCGTGACGAAATTTAGGAAATTTACACTTACATTGTCTTTTCTTCATTTGTAAGTAACGCGCTGTTTGAGTTTTTACTCTTTTAAATGTTATATATTTTAGTTCCAATGCACAACAGAGAGAAATCTAACCATTTGTATTAGCTAATAGCTTAGAAAAAATGGCCATTTTGTCAACAGGGAGCTCGAGCATTCATAACGACACCTAACAGAACGAAAAGGGGCCAACAACAAAGAGGCAACAAATAAATGTTACACAAGGCAAGATAATTTACTCTTCTACTAGTTGCATGAGCTTATTTGTGTTTTAACTCATTTTAAAGAAGTTTTGCTTCAAAACAAACCTCGTGTATGCCTTTTCAGTTAGGACGAGGAAAAATGGCCGTTCATGTGCCCAGCACGGGGATCCTTGATAATTGATGTAAAATCGAAAAATAAACGAAATAGTGTTAGAAACACATTCAATAAATGGTGGGAAAATGTAATGGTCTACCAGTATTTTGCTTAATTTTTTTGAGCGATCATCGAAACTATGTTTTCGTTCTAACTAAACAGGTGGACACCAGATTTGTTTTGACCAAAGCAACTCTTTCGTAACATTTATTTGTTGCCTATTTGATTTTTGACCCGTTTATCGTTATGTTAAGTGTCGTTATGACACCCCTCCTTAAAAAGGGGCAGAAGTGTACGAGTAGCTGCAAAAAATAAAAGGGGCCCTAGCAAAGAATCCCCAGTAGCACAGCGGACCAATAAAAAGTGTACCCCTTTTTCGTTATGTTAACTGTCGTTAAACATGTTCAAATCTGTTTGTATTTAATTTCATTACAATTCTCAATAGCTCTTTGTCTGCAATTTTTTTTCTTGTTAAACATTTTTTATTTCATTTTTAAACATATTTTTCGTACTTTATAAATACTGCATTCTTTTAAAGATTACATCATAAAAACACGCACCCTTTTTATTAGTAATATACGTCCGGGTAGTAACACGAATAAAAAATTAAGAAAACATTATGTATTGAATTACTCATTATTCACGGAAAGATAACACAACTATCATTTTAGAATGCAAATTGAGGAATCTGTTTTGTCTATAATTTGAAATTTGAAAACTCGTGACTGCTAAACTATCTCTGAAATTTCTATTTACACTGAATTTAGTTGAAATGGCACCGGTAACAATTGCACAGTTAACTACATTTTTTATTACCACTAACCCTAAGTCCGACCGTCAAAATTGGAAGAAAACACGTAATCGCAAAATCGGAAAAAGAACAATGCTTATAATTTATCTCTCATGGCAATAGAAAATTGCTCTCTGTCCTAAAATGTTAGAATAGCCTGGAAATGGGGGACTATTTTATGATAAAATTATTTGCAAAACTTATCTTACAATCCGAATTCTAAAATAACTGTTATATTTTATTTCCGCGACACATGAGTAATACAATACATATTCTTTTAAATGTATTTTTCGTTTTATCACACGGAC
>OY744544.1:52023324-52030824 GCA_963556195.1 Sepiola atlantica
AACAAAGCTCGGCCTAGACTACTTAAAACTGCACTCATCACTGCCTCCAACACTATCAAGAAACGAAATGGCTTCTATAACCTATCTCCTTTAATCAGCAAAATCATGCTTACTGAACAAAGACTCATCCCAATTCATAGATGACATCCATTTTGTTCTCTCAGATCTCAATGATACTCACCCACTTATCTCCGCATACACCCCCCGCCATACACAGTCATCTTCGTTCTCCACGAATCTTAATTTTTATAACTTACTCTTTCCCTCATATTCTTAACACATCAAGCCGGTCAAACATTCTCACTTTTCAAAATATTTACAATATTTCACACCAATCACAACAAAACTCCCCTCTCTCCCTCACCCATTTCCCCTTTCAACCACTTCTTTCGAACTCTCACCGTTCAACACCTCCCCCTCTTAAATCCCTCATTTTTAAAAATCCTCTCTAAAACCGTGACGCTAACCTATCCACCAAAATAACACAGAGCCTCCCCATCCTTTTCTACCCATCTTCCATTCCTCTGCATACCCCCCACACACTTCATTCACCATGCCCCCAAACTTTCCAACCTACTCATCCCTCACAGTCTTTGCTGCAGCCACCTGGTCAAACATCCCACCCTCCTCTTTTCCCACCCTTCGACTCCTTAATTCACTGCCATCCACATTACTCCCGCTTACTCCAACCCTCCACTTGTTCACTTACAACAACCACAGTATCACTGCTAACCCCACCGATCCACTTTTTTCACTCAGTTTCTTCAACATTTATTTTCCTTCCTCGCAACTGACTTCACCAGGTCCGGACGTCGGCCCCTACTGTTTTCCAGTAGTGGCTACTATTTCCTCCCTTCAACCCATCCTGTCAACCCTATATGTCCACATACTTGCATGGCATTTTTCTTTATATTATCATCCTGATAAAATCTTACAAATAAAAACAAAACGTTGATGAACACATAAAAACTTTCTTTATGGTTTTTACTTTTTCGTTTCCCGTATATATATATATATATATATATATATATATATATATATATATATATATATATATATATATATATATATATATATATATATATATTAATTTAGGTAAATATTAAATTATGTCTACTTACATACGCCGTGTGCATATTGCTTGTTCAAGTGTTTGAGGACTGTATATGTGGGTGAATCCATGTGTGTGGGTGTGGGTAAGAATCTTTAACTAAGCGTATGCATACTCATATATGTGTGTGTAAAAGTGATTGTATTGCAAAGAATGAAATTGCAAAGAATGAATAAATGCAAAGGGGCATATAGTGAAAAGGAATTCGTCTTTTGCTTTTGTATTTGTTTTTAATTGTAGCAGCCATTTCGAGGTAACGTTTAGCGCTTTTTACCGCCCGTCTCTCATACCCCACTAAAGCGTCGCGTTGGTTGAAAGTAGCTCGTCTCCTTCTTGGGCCAGACTCACTCAGGGCAAGAAGAAAAACCATGCCACAAAGACATACACCTATATGAACCATTTCCTTTTTAGCCCACTTATTCACTAATTTATATAAGCACACGAATCGCATCAGTTTTGCCCCCTCCCATCTCTCATTCTCTTTCTTCTCTGGCTGGTAACATACAATTTTTTTACACATATCAGAAGTGCATTTATTGCGTGACTTATGTTAGCTTAATTATCTAAGGAATCAATTTATCTCGTACCAGCTTATTTAATGAACGAGACTAATCCATTTTAGACTATACATCTATCTCTATATCTATCTATCTATCTAGCTATATATTTATCTATCTATCTATCTATCTCCTTTTAGCAGCATGTTCCAATATGTTTAACTTGCTACCTCTCTGTACATTTTGCTGTTCCCAGTCAAGCTATCTATCTCACTATATATATATATATATATATATATATATATATATATATATATATATATATATATATATATATATATAATCAAATATAAACCAAAAGTAAACTTTTAGTAGATAGAACCTATAGTTTAAAGGTAAATCTCAATATATATATATATATATGTATATATATATATCATAACCCCCCCCCCCCTTTACTAAAGGCTGGGCACTCTGAGTGAGTTTAATAACAAGCAGTACACATAGCTTCATGCAATGTACGAACACAGTTTGTTAATCACTTCCACTGGTCGTGTAAAATTAGCCGCCGACTCGCTATTTACAAAGTTAAATTCCTCTTTAATTATTAGCTAATTCCCTATGGCCGAGGGGTTAACGCTTTTGACTACGAATCAGTGGTGATTTGTGATCGGATTTCGAGAATTAACTTCCTGCACTGAAGATTACGTTAGCATGAAACATCGATGTCTGTAGGTAATAAAAAATTAATAGTGATTTATAAATATTATATATATATATATATATATATATATATATATATATATATATATTTATATATATTCGTGTGAGCGGATGTGTGTTTGTGGCGGGCGATATACACACATTTATATATATATATATATATATATATATATATATATATATATATATATATATATATATATATATATCGTCCCCGCTTATAGATTGAGATCTCTAGTAGAGAATATTACAGATTGCACTACTATAGATAAATAGGAGAAGACTGGAGACATCAATGGACATAGAACTGCTCAAAAAAAGGGAGATGAGAGCGTTTGGTGGACATAATATTTGGAGGTTCTGTAAGCAGGCACCATCAGATCTACAGAAATAAAATAGATGATTGGAAAAGACTACCTGAGAAGACTATCTGAGAAAAAGGTAACTCTTATAAAAAATATTGACGATTACAAGGCTTGACCAAAGAGGAACACTATGCACTGCATCCGAATGATGATACTGATCGACTCTAGGTCCAAAAGAAACGAAGGGGGAAGATGACTGGTAAGTATAGAATTATTTTTTAATTCTTTTTACTTAAGATTCACCACTTATCAAAGCCAAAAAGCCACTCGAGGATAAAGGTAAATGAGTGTTGGTTTGAGGTTGAGACAACACCGAGGAAATTTGTTATGATGGTGGAAGTTTGGCAGACTTAGATTATTTAGGAGAACGGATTGACAAGAATTCGTTTATATTAAACTTGAAAACCAATTGCACAGAACAATGGGGTTATGACTAACTACATTAAACCTAAAACAGATAAAACCCAGGAAACAAACAAATGCTGTCAAATAGATGAAACGGTAAACACCATAATAAGTGAATAAAGCAAACAAGCCCGAAAAGAAGACAAGAGCTGGTGTTAAAATATTGACACATGCGTGTCTGTGTGTATGTTCATGTGTCGATATGTTTAAATTTGATACAACCAACAATACTCCAAAAGGTATGCATGTTTTACGGTGTGATAATTGTTTATTTTTATGAGTAACCCTAGAAATAGATAAAGTCAGAACGTAAGAGACAGAGGCTATGTGGTATGCTCATCTACTCTATTGTGTCACTACGTGGACTTTTCCCGACATTATGCAAAGTCGACAATAAGCAAGCCAGAAGCAGTCTTTGGCAACGCTTTACTTCTGTACTTTCTGTAAATACACACTCTTGTAAACTCTACCGCTTTGTTGTCTACTTGGTTTCAGTAAGAGATACAGAGAGAGAGAGAGATAGAGAGAGTGATAGAGAGAGAGAGAGAGAGAGAGAGAAAGAGAGAGAGGAGCCCAAGACAGAGATAATTGATAGAAAAATAGATATTGGGAAAGAGAGAAAAAAAAGAAACAGAACGTGAGAGGCAGAGAGAACACATGCAATTTATATACGTGTGATTTCAAAAAAGAACCAGCTAGAGAGACAGAGAGACAGAGAGACAGAGAGAAAAAGAGCTGGGGGAAAGTAGAAGATATAGAGAGATAGAGAAATATATAGATAGATACAGAGAGACAGAGAGAGAAACATAAACCTAGAAAGATGAATATGAAGTTAGAGAAAGACATGTATACAAACCCTGGTCTTTTGGTAGGGAGCAAATGTACTGATATAAAACTTTGTCTTTTCTGTCTTCGGTCATTAAACAATATTTTTTTCTAGACTGATGGAATTTTAATTTTTATCCAAATTTAGAGTGCTCCTTTTAAATGACTGTAAAGATAGAGTGACTTTGTAATTGGTGATCAATCCCACTCTCTGACTTAGTACGTCAAAACAAAATAAAAAAGAAATCAATATAAAAGCAGGAAGTATAAACGGGGAACTAATAAACGGGAGATAATTTCGTGAGGAAAGTACAATCAGCATTGAATCTATATGTATATATATAATTAAGTCCAACAACAAACTAGAATTCAAGGTACACCGCAAAAAACACTCACAAAAATGACTACATACACTTCTACTCTCACCACAATAGCAAGATCAAAACAGGTATGATTATAGGCTTCTTCCTATGCACCTTAGAATCTGTAGACCCCAATACATAGATGAAGAAATAAAATACATCATTAATTCCTTAAAAACACTGCAATACCCCACACATTTTATATCAAATGCAAAGAAGAAAGCCTTTCAAATATTCTCCAAAAACAACACATAAAAAAATCAAACACGAAACATCTCTCTCATAGACAGACCCCTTCTCTTACCCACGCATTCCAATAACACATCCATATGCGACACACTTAACAAATTAGTCAATCCAAAAGTACAAACCACATCACAATCCATAAAACAAACATTAAACATATTAGACACTTCCCAAAAAAACACACATCCCATACCGACTCATACACTGTACCATGCAACAACAGCCATCAAATTTACGTGAGAGAAACACAACGTAAATTGAAGAAAAAAATGAGTAAACACAAAAGGGACATAAAATCAATAACTTACTCAGTGCACTTTTCTCCTATGCACTAGAGCACGGTCATGCTTTCAAATTTGAACAAGCCAAAATCACCAAATACATCCACAACAAAGCTCGACGAACACTACTAGAAACCTCACTAATCACAGCCTCCAACACCATCAGACATTGAAATGCCTTTTATAATCTAACCCCCTTAATTAGCAAAATTATCCTCACTGAACAAAATCTCAACCTAGATCATGGCTAACCTCTATTTTTCTCTTCGCTCTCTTGTATACTCACATACCAGTCCCCGCATACACACTCACACATACAATCCCCCACACGCACACACACACACATTTTCATTCACCACGAATCCAAACCTAACTTACTCATTCCACCCATTCTTGACATAGGCAGCTGGTAAACACCTACTACTCTCCAAACATTTCACACCTACCCACAACAAAATTTCCCCGCTTGCCCCTTACCCATTTCACCCTCCCGACCACTTCTCTCATACTCTTATCCACCTACTCCTCCCACTTTCAAACCACATTTATGTTTAAAAATCTTTTCTAAAACCATGACATTACGCACACACCAAAATCACAGAGCTTCCCCTCCCCTTCCGCTTTCCCCACCCCTCCACATCGTCACTAACAGGCATCCACATAATTTTCATTTACCCCCTCCCTCCACTTTTCACTCAGAACCATCCTCATTAATTTCATTCCATGCTACTGACTTCACTAAGCCCGGACCTCGGGTCTGTGCACTCAGTAGTGGCTACTACCTTTTCTCATCAACCCATCATGTCCACCCAATATATTCACGTACTTGCATGACATTTTTCTTAAAATTATCATCCTGAGGAAGTCTTACAAATAAAGACGAAACGTTGATGAATATATAAAAAAAACAAAAAAAGAATCTTTGGAGTGTTTCCTTATTTATTTCCTATATATATATATATATATATATATATATATATATATATATATATATATAACGTAAAGAAAGTGGCAAAATGCCTTCAGAAACCATTAGTTAGATGCGTATATTATTTTATTCAAATTAAATCAAATAGTTTCCTTTTGCCTTTTTGTACTAATATATCACTCGATATAACGAGCAACATCAGAGCTTGTGGAGATTTTTAAAACTTATTTGTAAATGAAAAATATCATTCAAAACAAAAGTGGTGGCATAAAGAGAGAATGGCGTATTACATTTAAATTGTTCTAAATAGGTGTATTAAGTTAATCCTATTCATTGGATCACTTTATGTTTGTCTCATTAAATTATTAATAAGTTCCCTTTAATTTGTGGGAATATGTATCAGAACATTTTGGCATAAAGAGAGCGGATGTATCATACCTATTAGTTTACCTATAACAACTGGGTGTATTAATTTATTTCTATTTATCTAATTATTTATGTGTGAATCATTAATTCAATAATTAATTTCCTGTAATGTGTGGGAGTATGTATATAAAAGGGTTTGCAATAATATATCTATTTAGTTTACTTATGTATAAATGTGTTTATTTATATTTATTAAGTCCACTATATATATGCTATTAAGGGATCCGTAATTATTTAGGAGTATTTATGATTATGTAAGTGCGTGTATGTGAAATATTTGTGGAGATATATCATTCATAGTGTTTTAAAATTATGTGTGAATGTGTTTATTTATTCCCGTTAGCTTTATTGTTAGTATATTATTAATCAACTCAAGACAATTAATATAATTATGAACATATTTTTTTTTATTTAAATGTAAATCCGTGGGGATTTTATGAATTGAAATACACATTTTCTTTAAACATAATATGTTTTGCCATGATGAGAAAAAAGGGTAGCATATCTATTAATGAGTGTATGAATTTATTTCTATTTATTGGCTTATTTTTTAATTTTACGCACAGTTTAAGCGCCTTTCTCCCGACGGCTTTTTAGCGTATCGGCCCCCATCATTGATGTGAGACCCCATTATCTGAATCTCATTTCAATCTAACTATTCAATGAAATAAAAACAACTGACTTTTCAACGGCTTAGCATCACACGTGTCGTTTCTGGATTAAGCGTCTGAACTGTTTTGGTTTTGTTTGTAATGACTGAGCGTCTAACGACTTTGTTGTATGAAAACGTTCTCGTATATCGAATACATTTTTTTAATAAATAAATTTAAATAATTTTTTAAAATACAAAAATAAATAAATAAATTCGATGTAAATAAACACTTCAATAAATAACATTCCTAAATTATCCACTATTGTTAAGGGGAAATATATAACAAATAATTTTTATGAATAAAAGAAATGTTTTCCTCTCACAGAGATAGTTTTTAACTGTACACTTTCTATTATATGACCATGCGATATTTTTCTCCTCAGAACAACATATATATATATATATATATATATATATATATGCATATACTAATATATATATTATATATATATTGATAAATAATATATATATATATATCTAATATACAAATATATATGTATGAATATATAGATATAAATATAATATATATATATATAACATATAAATATATAATATATATATATATTAATATGTATATATATATAAAATATACATTTATTTAATATATATATATATAATATATATATGCATATATTTAATATATATATATATATTAATATATAAATAATATATATATAAT
>OY744544.1:52035824-52038324 GCA_963556195.1 Sepiola atlantica
TAAATTACAAATGAAGGGTTGCAAAAGTAGCTAGGGTATCAAAAAATTACGAAAAAGTTTGAAGTTGATCTTTCTAATTTACTGAAAAATACTCGTCGGGCAAAAAAAGTACAGAGATTTTTTACGTTGATATTTTGCTGAAAGTCTTGATCTGCCTCTCACAGTTCGTAGTCAGAACTACTTACGTGACGACTGTAAATCTATGGATATATATTTCTTAAAAGAAACCGATTTTTAGTTTTCTTGGATACCATATTTTTTTGTTGCGATCACGCAACATTTATGTATGTTAACTTACTTGTGATTGTTCGGTGTCACTTGCTTACCTGAGTTAGATTTCGAACTAAAAAATGTTTGTTAATATATCAGCACTTTTCTTTTCATCATATATCAAGGGATCTCCTCCTGGCGGTAAGACTGAATCTCTTTAAGTGTTACATAGATATTCGAGGGTATATTTATGATCTTTGTAAAGCAGTTAAGGCGGATTATATTTCTCTCTCCAATGGACCCATTAACTATATTATAGTTAGTTTTTTCCTGTAATCATTGCTTGTTTTGCCGAATCTAAGGATTATAAGTCACTTAGTCTAGTAGTAATCCAGTGTTGTGTTGTTACCTGTAGTAACATCACTAGGAGATGGTGAACCATTGCATTCCCCGTATTGTCCAGTGTGTATCTATGCTATAGGCATGTTATTTGTGTTTTGAATACTATGGCATTTTGAATATTTGTTTCTGTTTACTTGTAGACCGGAACCCTTTCTTACTAGCCCAGTAACGAGAAATGAATACACTCGAGGATAATGTCTAGTAGGCACTCAATCTCTCTCGTTTCATTTTACTTCAGTTACCTCTCAGAAATCAAGGGACCACTTTATTGGGGTAACACTTGATTTCTATATTTGCTACATAGATATACTTGTGTTCAATTAAAAATCTCCTTTACCTTTCAAACGTTGAAAAACAGTAATTTTCCTCTCCCAAATTAGGAAAAATGAATCACTCATCGTATGAGCTGTGTTCATAGTAGATCTTTTTTGAGCTTCGAATTATATGTTATTTTAAATATTTAGGCAAGGTTTACTTGTAAGATGAAGTATCTAAGTGTCTAGTAGGTAGTCAAACTCTTTCTCTCGTTTGTATAAGGTTTTCCTTTTTTTTTTAATTTTCTTATCTTTCGTTTTTGCTGGCGAGGAGCATGATGCCAGACATCCTCTCATTATTTCGGAGACACCACGAGATTTAAACCAAGATATCTTTTTAGGATTCTTTAAGCGCAAATTACGGTGGTACATCCAACCTTTGAGTAAAATTTATATTAGCCCGATTCTAACTTTTTTGGAACAGTCCCCAGTTCCATCATCATCATCATCATCATCATCATCATCATCATCATCATCATCATCATCATCATCATCATCATCATCATCATCATCATCATCATCATCATCATCGTCATCGTCATCATCATCATCATCATCACTTTTATTATTATTATTATTATTATTATTATTATTATTATTATTATTATTATTATTATTATTATCATTTGTACTTACTAGGAGTAATCCCACAAGTCATCGTCAGTGATTGATAACTGATAATAACCGGTGGCGTTCCCTGGAGTCTTAGTGACAACAAGCCTCCCCAGATGTTTAGTACTCTCTACTTCCTTTCGACAACCATTGCAAATGATTTTTCGTTATTGCAACAGCTGCTTACCATTGATTTCTTGCTGATAACGACCATTGGTATTCTCTGTTATTTGGGTGGAAATTAGCCTCCCCAATGCCCCAGTACTCTCCGCACTCTTCCAGTGGAGGTCTAGTTTGTCCTCACCCTCCTCGGTTTTCTAATCATCTTTGACTCTTCACGAGTATTCTGTTTGGTATCAGCCGAGGCTAATGCCATAATGTTTTTGAGGGGGGGGGGTAGTTTATGAATTTGTTTGCAATTTCTGTTACTTGGTTCGTGTTGTGGTGTTCTAACTGTGGTTTTGTTTTCTTTCCTATTGTAACTTTTACGCAACTGGTTACCGTTTGTAGCTTATGCGGGTTGGTTTAACCATGCGATGATTTTTTTTAAGATTGCAGCTGTTTTGATCATTGGCTGCCTTTGTAATCGCTTAGTAATCGCTTTGATTCCAATTTTCCCCAGTTATTTACCAGGTGTGTTGGGGCTGTTCCTAGTGTTCCTACCATGATGTTTTTTTTATTGACTTTCGTCATACTCCATACCCCTTTCAGTTATCTTACAAGTTCCGTGTATTTACTTGTTTTTTTCCGTCTATATTCTTTCTACTCTGTTCGCTGCTGGAACGCCAACATTTACGATTTGGTAGGAGTTTTCCTTCTTGTTGACTATTATGACATCCGGATAACTGTTTCTATTTTCACCTCCATGTTCCACGGGAGTTTGTGATTTATATTTTCCAGTTTTGTCTCTGGTTTATGTTGTACGATTTGTCCGCGTGTTTGAAATGCAGTTATTTGCATAG
>OY744544.1:52043324-52063324 GCA_963556195.1 Sepiola atlantica
AAAAGTATTAATTTAGCCGCCCGACCCTATATATATATATATATATATATATATATATATATATAATATATATATATATATACCTATATACCTATATATACATATATATACCTATATACATATATATACATATACATATACATATACATATACATATACATATACATATACATATACATATACATATACATATATATATAGATATATTTATACATATACATATATGTATAATTTGATTATTTTATTTTTATTTTTCAAATTTTCCAAAAACATAACATGTATGTGATATATATATATATGTATATTTACGGTCTGTTTCTTTTTAGATCAGCTAAACAATATTTATTTTATCAATATATTCTCTGCAACACTACAATTCATCAGCAAAATCCACAAAGAAGAACAGTACTTAAATGGAAAGTCTTCAAAAAACTTAGAAGATACAATTGCTCATTAGTGGAAAAATAAAAAAAAGACCAAAGAAAAGCGGAAACTTAAACGTGACGGAAACCTGATTGGAGACTATTTCGAATATTTAAAGTTCACAGCTAGCACAGCCAAAATTGTGCGGACATTTATGAATTTTAATTCAGTAATATTCCTTAAAATAGTTAATTAATTCTATCATACATTCATAAAATACGAATTTCCTTAAATGTAATTTTTACTTTGCAAAAGTTACTTAATTATACTTATAAATGCTTATTTACGTCATGTAAATACGAAACTAAGTTCAGAGCTTATCTCTTTAAACTGCACCAGTTAGGGGCTAGTTAGATATATTTAGCCACCAATTCAAGCATGGCTAAGTTGTTTATACTTCGGGGTTTTGGTAGATGATGTTTAGTATTTATTTGTAAACCCTAACACAAACTTAACACTAAGATAAAAATTATGTTCACAGATTACATCACTTAAGCAGTAAGATTAAAATTTGAATGCGACACTAAGAGCAGAGTTAATCTCTTTTAAACACAAACAGTTTAGTGTTACACAGACTAGATCAAACCTCCGAAATGACTTATTATAGAGTTATTAGTTTATATTGAATGGTGCTAATTACCTCTTTATAAAGTATCAGAAGGTTTCAAAATATTAATGATGGAAACTTATACCTAAAGTTGATGGAGATTACATTTTATACTTAACTGAGGGAAATAACGCAAGCACCAATACCTACATTACCTTTTAACATTACTTGTGTTTCTATATCTACATTGAAGCGGATTCATTTGTATTTATTTATTTTTAACTCCGATTTATACTTATTATTTATTTGGCATTATATTTTAGATGGTAACTGATTTATTAAGTCTTACCTCCTTCCGTAAATTATCTTAGTTTTTGACTTACTATTATTTCACTAATTAGGACACTTGAAATCTAAATAAAATGTATTCTGATGTTCTCATGATCTGGCTATCTTACTATTTTGTGATCTGTAAGCGAGGTTTAGGCTCTGCCATTTTAGGTTATTTTTGTTGTATGTTATCTGCTCTATATTTAAATGTCTTATTAGTGGGTATTGCTGTTACATTATATACTATATATGTTTAAGTTTCTACTGGCTACAATATCTCATGATATTCCTACACCTCAGATATTTTCATATTTACCTTGACAAAAGCGTTAGTGCCTCAGGTGTCTATATGGGTCTGTACCTGGATAGGCCATACATAGACAGTATTGAAATACTTCCTGTTTTGTATTTAATAAATTTACCTTAGACATGCCTACATTGTAGGATTCCAAGATACAGAGGTTACATATCTTAGATGTGTTCCCTGCTCTACCTAATATAGACTAGTTCAAGCTGTATTGGATAGTTTTACTATTTAGATCTCTAACATGCTTAGCTGTTGTAGGTCCTTCTTTAAATTTGTATTAGGTGATTTGAATGAGTTTATATGATTTCTAAAACTGTCCTTGAAAGTACATGCCGTACACTCTATGTATGTTCTTATTCTGTTTCTTTTCATGATGTTACATGTATACACTCTATCTGAAGTTAAACACTTCTCTATGGACACGCATTGAAAATTGTAAAGTTACATTGGGAGTTATTATTCTGATTCTGGACTTTATTTCTATCTAAGTTCCTATTCGTGTTGCTTTTGGTGTTATTTGAACTTTCTATAGGTGATGTTAAGTTTATCGATAGTTTTACTTTATTTAGAAGTTTACATAGTCTGCTACACTAGGAATATGTATATATATATATATATTTGTGTGTGTGTGCATACATATATATCATTTTTAGTTATATTCCAGTGAGCAAAAGAAATATCAATCCATTATAATAATTTGGATTTGTTATTCTTCTCAATTTCCTCATTTTCTGACTTCGAAGAATACCTGCTGTATTTTTCGTTTGTCTTAAAACAAAAATTATATTCGTATTTCCGTATTTTTAATTTTTCTACTTCACGCTCGTTTCACAGCTTAGTCAACAAGAACATATAGTTTTATTTTTACATCGCTGATCATCAGGTATTTAATAGTTATGGGAAAACACATCGATCCAAAAAAGAAAAAAATGAATATGAGAAAAAGCCAAGAGAAAAAATCAATAAAAAATTGCAAGTTCAAAGGCACGTAAACAACTCATATATATATATATATATATATATATATATATATATATATATATATATATATATATATATATATATATATATATATATATATATGTGTGTGTGGGGGGGATGTATACGTTAATTAATGTATTTAGCAATTGTTGCTAGTTCATAAGTGAACGCTTTTTGTTAAATAGAAATCAATCTTATTTTGTGATCATCTCTTTGAATTCATTAATTTATTTAAATGGACTTTCATGAAATGTTATGATACAAAAGGTCTTTCAAACGTGTACTGCAACCTAGAAATTGTGGTTTTCATGCTAGCGAATCTAACTTTTTTTCTTTTTTCGCAAACATGTTTTAACATGACAGAATAAGCTTTTTTAGGATTTGGAATCATGGGGTGGTTTCTCAGTTAGTCCCTGGCAAACATATCCGATATGAACCAACATTGCCATTTAAGCCATCATTTGAAAGTTTTAAAGCATTTGAGTTTTCTTTCGGAATGAACGCGTTGAAAACCGTTCTAAATCTGCGAGATAGAATTGTACGGAAAGTGATGAAGACCGTAAATGTTCCGCAAGTCAAATGATGGGTGAGAACGAATTATCCTCTTTGGTGTCTGGAGATATCACGAAACAGATCTTTCAAGAAAATGGAATGAGGCATTCAAGGTAGAACCAAACATCAAGAAAATTATATTTGAAAGCAATCTTAAGCTGATCACAAAATTATACAGTAGAGCAAGGAACTTGTTTCGGCTTCTATTATATACATCGGGTAAACTAGTCCTTATTGATATACCAGAACAAAGTTGCTATGTTCCTCGTTTTCCCGGGTGATATACCGCTCTGAGTATGTCACGACGAAAATACTTACGATAATACGTATAAAAAGAAAAATCAACTAAGAAAAGCATGTATTAAATATATAGTGAGAAACAATAAAGTTAATTGTTAAAATCAATATCTTTGAAAGTCCTACATCTTCATCTCATATCAATGTGTTAGATTCCGAATAGCATGGGTCAATTCACGGGTTGCAATTGCATCAATTTCTTCTTAAATCAGAGCTTTTCGATCAGGTAGATTGTCGTTGGCTACTATAACTGCATATAACCCTTTAGGAGACCGTAAACAAATAGTCTAGCGGACGATGGTTAGATAAACGTAGTGTCCATGGTTGGTACACATCTGTGACAATGAGTCGTTTCTTTGTAAATTAACATGTTATGAAGTCTGCCTAGATTATCGATTGTGGGGAAAGGTTTCATAAGAGTTTGTGTTTATCATAACACGCTCTACAATCTGCCTGATTGACAACCTCGCATTAAAAATAATGAATGTCAGTAAAACAGACACATTAAAAATACCATTAAAATATATGCATTAAAAAGAAAGTAATACCATTAAATCAGACACATTAAAAAAGAATTTAATTTCATTAAAACAGACACATTAAAGAATGCCATTAAAACAGACACATTAAAAACGAAATTAATTTCATTAAAACAAACACATTAAAGAATGTTGTTCGGATTCTAACTAAACGTGCAGAATTTGTCCTCAGAATAAGTGGAGTAAACTTTTAAACTTTTATTATAGCTTCAATACTAACTACCACAGTAGTTGTTTGTCATGCACTATATTCGCTGCTGATTTTGGGTTTAGAAGGCATAATACAAAAAGACGGTCGAAAGAAAAAATGGATAGACAACGTCTGTAAATGAATGGACATTACACGAGTGAACAACTCATCCCAAGATCGTAAAGCTTGGAGGACATCCACCAATGTTATTGAGTATCCTAAAGCTAGCGGAAATAACGTTTAATAATAACAATGTCGACTAAAAACAGCAACCTCTATATGATTCCGTAAGAAACAGGCTGTTTCCTAGAAAGAGGGTAGTTACGCATGTCGACATTGAAAAGAAATGTTTTTTGAAGTGACAATCTTCGACCATTCTTATGGAGAAACGTCGGTCGGCATCAGCCAATGATAACAGTCATTGCTCCCCCCCCCCGCTCCTATATGATGATATAATGTTTTTTCTCACTTGATCAATTTCGATTATGTGTTCTCCTTGATTACCATTAAGGTAAGTTGATCTTTTCAATAGAATTAACTAATTGATCTAATTACTACTATTGAAGCCAATGGAACAACTAATCTTATGGAATTTACTTTATTTCATTTACGAGAAAAAATAACCGGAGAAGTAAGCTGATCGACTGACTTTTAATGCAGGAATATTTACTTTTAATATCGGAACTAAATAACACTTACTGTCTAGAATAATTAATCATACGCACATTGATACTAGTATGAAAAAAAACTATAAAAACTACCAAACTAATTAAAATTACTATAAAATATAAAGTAAGGTTAGTTATTTTTTATTTTCATATATAGTAAAATAAGCATATTCGGTGAGACTGATATATTATTAACAATATTTTACGGTTAAAAAGATTGCATGTAACAAATGGATCTTCATTCCTTTAACTAGTTGTGACTCCTGAACTATCTTTAGATGGGGGGGGGGCTATTGCTCGAGATCTTACACGACGTATAGCTTTCCTAAAATTATGGCAGCAACTGACACTAATTTCAAATTAATCCCACGAAATCCAGTTCAGTAAACCAATCAGCGGTGATGTTTTAACTGACCATGATGGTATCTGCTATTAATGACGCTACTTCTGCTTTCTATCTATACATTAATTTCAAACCTTATATCCTGTCATTGGTAGAGGTGCATTGTAATACGCATACTGTTTCTTAACCTTTATTCTTATAACTTGATGAATGCTTGGGTGTCTCTCCTTAAACAAACGTACATAAATATAATGTTGCATTAATACATGTACTTTATTGTATTGGCTATTCATTGGCTCAAATTCGTTTGGCATATACACGTATTAATTCAAGTATTTTAATTGAGTTTAATGGAAAATGTATGATAATGAAACACAAGACAGAAATAAAATCATCATTTTCGAATTAAACAAAAGTAAAACTTTAATTTGCATCCAAATTGCATTTCAATGGGGGTATTTTTGTTTCTTTAATACTTTACATTTAATTTAGATCGAAAACAAAACTATACAGGATCGATACGAAGTAACTTAAATTTTGTATTTGCTTATAATATATTACTGAAATATAATTCTCACAACAATGAATACGATTGCATGTATGGCATGTGGTTTCATTTTGAATTACATATGGGCGTCAGAATTCAGAACACACTTCTCTAGGCACCTAAGAACTTCATCAACCAACTTCACAAGTATCTATTTTGTCTCATTATTTTCGAGGATGATGAATACGATGCGCGAATTGAAAATCTTAACATTCTAGGTAACATCTATCGCAGAAAATTGCATTTAATCACATTCTATGACCGATGTTTCTAACAAAAGAAGAAAAATGCTGTGTTCAACTGTCAATCTACCAATCTAAATTACCATCATCTCCAAGTAGATTTTTTCCTAAATATTTTGTAATTAATTATTAACAAAATAAATAAAGAGTTTCTTGTGAAATCAGTTGATGCGATTCCCATGTTGCTTGAAAGCAATAATGGCGCCTATTTTTAATTCGTAATAACAAATTGGGTTAAATAATTAATTATATACATTTCTTGTAAGAATTGTATTGCAGTATACATTACGAATATTCAATAATGTGGAGTTACTTTCCACGCCCGCTATATATGTAAATTATATGGAAAACAGCAATTGATGAACACACAACAGGTAGACAAAAATGTGTAACCTCTATTGTAGATGACAACAAATATAACTTTTCTTCTACATACATACAGGGAAATAAATATAAGATTTGAATTTTATCATGAAGGACACTTGATGTCAATATGTGGACTACTTAAGGGGTCTATCAGAACCCTTAGTTCAGAACCCTCTATCTAATGGAACATAAATAACGCATGTTTCTCAATACGGAATGTGAAATTTGAAGACATATAAAATGTGATGCAGTTGGGTGGTAGTTAAAACTGACAATCTTTTTTTTGAATATGCCAGGTAAGTAAAATACCTGTGATGTAGAGTGTATAGATAATGTCATGTGGTTCGCCCGGTGCAGCTGCTCATGCAGTATGATTGACAGGGGTATGAGTGTGGGTCAGATAGAAACACATATGAAAAATATTTTGTTGATTCATTAATTTAAATACGTTGTGTGAGACTTATTTGACAGTCAATCTCATTTGAGTCAGAATTTTAGCTTAGTTCGTCGACATGTTATGTCTTGATGAATGAATTTGCGCTAAATTTAGTTAAGTAAAATTATTTAAAGTATTTAATCAGTCGAACTAGTAGACACATTGCGTTAAAATAAAAAGGTCACCAATAAAAAAAATAAACTGTAGTTTTTGTCTTCTCTAAGAATATATCAGCCCTTTGAAGGAGTATCAAGAGAAGATGTTGACGCCTGGAAGTCGGGACACACTGTATAACGTATTTCCTTTCAAATACTCTGTGTTGGCCTTTTGGCTAAGATCAAAGTGTAGGATCTGTTCCTATGGATACTGCACCCCATAGACTAGTATTGTCTTGGCCTCCAGGGCTTGATTTACGCCGGTCTATGGGTCTGTCCTGTGCAGTTCTAGGAGGTCCACCCTCCCAGGCTTCGCCTCCCCTCTTTGGGGAGGAGTAAGTTTATTGCTTACTGCCTGAGGCGCCCCTACCGAGGAATGCCGACGTGGCTGCCCAGGCAATTTTTAAACCCCACTTTCCCGACCCGACCTTGGGTCACATCTTACTTGTGGGAGTAAGATAAAAACTGGCCTTGTGCTTTACTCCTGGAGAGGAGTAAATCAATACTCTGTGTCTCAATACAAACGTAACCCATTTACATGTCATAAATTATGAAGCAGACAAGACGGACAAGATATCTTTGAATTTCCGACAAGTTGAAATGATAACAATACAAACTAGTTGTCATTTAATAGTTTTTTGGATCAAGAGAAGAATAGGGACCCCAGATCATTAACACAAGACGCGGGACATATTTTGGAAGTCACCGGTTGACCTCGCAATACACGTGGTCTCTATTTACAAAACACTTGTAAATAGATCTTTTATTTATGTTAATATTTATTTTAAGGCAGAGAGTTCATAAATAAAACAAATAAATATTAACATGTTTTCTTTTCTTTTAACATGTATACGCTTTTTTAAAAATCGGCTGACTTGTAATCTGTCGTTTTGCAATAAACAAAACAATTTATCATTTTTTTTTTTACTTTTATTTACTAAATAAAAAACAAATTTTAAACGCAATTCTATATTTCGTGTTGTGTATTTTAAGAAAAAGTGGATACTTTTTTTTCTTTTCGTAGGGAGGCGAGTAACTAGCGAAGTTTTATTTATTTGTTTATAATTGTTGCTTACAGAAAAAAAAGGACAGAAACTTCATAAATTTTAAATTGCTTCCGTTTAGAAACTGATTTTTGAAGTCTAACTGCGCCCTCGTGGGGAGGCAAAACGAAAGATTACAAGTCAGCCGATTTTTTAAAAAGCGTATATATTTCGTTTATTTATTAAAATAACTTGCGTAATCATCCGTTTTGCCTCCTCGGGCTAGGAGCAATGTGTAGTATGGAAAAATCCTTCTAAACTGAGGTAAGATCCAGAGTGCCCCTTTTTGGGAAGCTTGATTTTTCCCTACAAAACGAAAGATTACTTAAGTACGGGGATAAATATTTCATACCCCCCCCCCACCCCATTTCTGCCCTCGTGAAGTTTTTTCCTTTTTTTTCTGTAAGCAACAATTATAAACAAATAAATAAAACTTCGCTAGTTACTCGCCTCCCTACGAAAAGAAAAAAAAGTATCCACTTTTTCTTAAAATACACAACACGAAATATAGAATTGCGTTTAAAATTTGTTTTTTATTTAGTAAATAAAAGTTTTAAAAAAAATGATAAATTGTTTTGTTTATTGCAAAACGACAGATTACAAGTCAGCCGATTTTTAAAAAAGCGTATACATGTTAAAAGAAAAGAAAACATGTTAATATTTATTTGTTTTATTTATGAACTCTCTGCCTTAAAATAAATATTAACATAAATAAAAGATCTATTTACAAGTGTTTTGTAAATAGAGACCACGTGTATTGCAAGGTCAACCGGTGATTTCAAAATATGTCCCGCGTCTTGTGTTAATGATCTGGGGTCCCTATTCTTCTCTTGATCCAGTTTTTTAGTAGAACACTAACATTTTACATCACAGTTTGTAAATGTACACATCGACACTAATACCGTACTGCAGTCCAACCAGTGGTTGATGGCCATGAAAACCCCTTTTCTATTGTACTGTACATATCTGCTGAGTAGTAGCTATCTTGACTTTTTGTGGATTGTGCTGGTACACATGCTCTTTAAAAAAAGAAAACACATATACATTTTTTAGATTAAATCCGGTGAATGTGGTAACCATTCTTGAATGCGGCGGCTCCTGATCAGTCGACTTGCAAATCAACTATTCAGCCAATGGGTGTGCGCCGTCTTGTTGAAAAGTACCAGGTCATATTAGTCATATTATTAGAAGTATTCACCTCGAATGGGTCAGGTTCATGCTGAGACAGCCGGTACATTAATTCTATGAAGGACTATTTTATAACCGCCTTAAATGAAAGCGACATTTCACAACATGATGGAACTATATGTCACATACCACGTGCAACACAACGGACGAATAGTTTGAAATGTCACAGTATTTAAAAACGTGTCAACCCAGAGTCCTCCTTATATATCATCAACCGAACGTGGGCAGAACTGAATACATGAGTCCAACAGAAATACACAAACAATATTAAAGCGCCAGAAAGAATGGCATGTCCTTACTGCAAAGATGGTAAATTATTTGTACGCATTTCTCGACAAGTGCTTTATACCAATTATTCAAACTAAAGGAATGCACACAAAATATTTTAAGGAGACACTGTGATACATTTTACAAAAAATAATTTTTTGAGTTTAAACACTGTATCTAGCTTGGTTTATATGAGGTTACAGAAAAAGCGTGTACCATCATGTTAAGAGCGGTCTCACCTAAGAACATCTCGTTATTTATAACACATTCAAATATTACAGAATAAAATAAATAAATAAAAATACATCAATTTACATTTGAAAAATTATGAATATAAGATTTAAGTTTAAAAGTTCATGAAGATTGTTTTTAAACACCAAATGAACATAGCCTATATTCGGACGATCAGGGCGTTTCATCGCATATCCTGTTGGCTTAGCAGAACGAGAGCAGGTTTAATGCGTTCCCTTAAATAGTAACAATGGAGAGGATCTGGCAAAGCCAATTTACGAGAGCCATGGAATAATCAATATGAAATAATAACACATCTGTATCTATCCGGTGTTTCCTGGGAGTCTAGTTTGTTTTAAATGTGGTTTTGGTTTATTTAAACTTATGTCGTTATATCTCTTTTATCGAATTATTTTTTTGAAATAGGATCATGCTAGGTACATTTAATTATAACGCTAGCGTATAGTCGTTATATTATTAGTTGAACAAAATTGTTTTGAAACTATAACAAATATTGTAACAAATATGGTCGTTAATCTCTATTTATTGGCTTCCAAAACATTCATAACGCTTTTTTAAGCAATACATTAATTTTTTTTCGACACTTAAATTGCTTGCACTTCCTTTTAAATATTCGAGACTCACTTTTTTGAAGTTTAACAAAAGATAGAAATAGCCAGCTTGTTTACATGTCAACCAATTGATTCTTGTTTCGTAATTCAATTGGATTTATTCTATACTATTATTCTATAACATTCTATTCTATATATTCTATCATACTATTATTCTATACTATTATATTTCAGTTTTCATTAGTAAATAAATAATCGGTTAATACTAAATAATAAGTCAATACGTAATTAGAAAGTTACGTTGAAATGAAAAATACACACCCGCATACATAATTGTATTTTAATCTATTATTTTTAAACAATGGTTCTCATATTGTATGAAATACTATACTATGTCTCGGAGGTTATTGAGACTCAACATATTCTTTGAGTCGTCTTACTCTCCACCGTTCTTCTATGTCTATGATATTTAATTCGCCCCATAAGGATATATAGTTTCCCTTTTCCCAAGATCGACAGAGTGCACCTTAAAACGGTGTGAGAATTACATCCAATATGAGAAGTGTAGTCCGAATAATCTAAATAGTACACATGATGAAACCTCATCTATAAATTCTGAAGCGCATATTATATGAGTGTGCATCATTATAAAATGTGTGCACATCACTAAATACACAAACAGACTCACATTGGTGCATATGTTCACATCTATTATGATAATAAAGCTCAGTAAATAAACGTTTGTTTCTCTAAGGTTTTTTTCTTATATATTGTTTTAAATACCTTTGCACACCCCAAACGAGGCACATTACCCCTTATACGTAAGGGGGTACTGTTATTAAGGGGTAATTCTAAGTACGGAGTTGTGTAGCAAGATCTTGGTTTATATTATATTTAAACATTCTGCTTGTTTGTACAGTTGGGGAAACAGGGGTCGGGGGGGATTCGAAAGACAAGCGATCTGACGACAAACGTAATTAGAGTAGAAAGATTTCCGGCATATGGGATATCTACACTGAAGGGGTGGGATTTTCCTGCGAGTCGGATTGGTCGGGGGTATGTACGTTGAGTGTGTACAAATGCAGTAAGTTTGTCGTGGAACATTCCGTGGAAGTACTTGTAAAACAAGCAATGGGGCGCAAAATATATGGCGATCGGACAAGGATTGAAGACAGTGCGGGAATTGTTGTACCTTGTCGAAGAAGGAAAGACTAGTCATTGGTGCACCAGCCCATATGTGGATACGGTAAATTCAAATATTCTCGGTATTATTCAGTACCAATGATACTTGTAAATACTTCAAATAAAAATAAGATCAATGATTTATAGATTATATCAATATAGATTTTCATATATAAATTGAGTAGATTCTTAATTTAAAACATGTTTATTTATAAATTTCTCTTTGTTTCATTTTACTTTAGTCTAAGTTCTTATAAATAAATGACTCTTTTTGCGGCTAACACTTCTTCTCTATATGAGATACATATATATTCGAATATTCCGTTAATGTTCTCCTTCACCTCTCAAACGTTGAGTTAGTAAAGAAAGTAAGAACATACATTTTCCTCTCTCCAATTAGCCAGTTATTTATGTTATAATATGATTTCTTGTGGGCTCTTGATCTTACCGGATTTCAGAAAAAGAATTGATCTAGTCCGGTAGCGTATCCAGCATTGTGATGCTACTAGAGGCAACATGAATTGAAGAAGAAACACCACTCCTCGTATAAGCCAGTCTGGAGTAGCCATACCAAGAGCCTTCATATACTTGGTTATTTTTAATATTTGGTCAGAGTTTAATTGTAGCTGAAAATATCCTCATGCAAAGTTGTCCTGACAAACACCTTTACATAGAGACTTCATACACTCGTTAGCAGTGTCTAATAAGCATTCACATATATATTCTCTCGTATTTAATTTAACTTCAATTAATAAGTGTTCAGCCATCAAGCGCCCTCTTTTCTAGGGTTAACACTTGATTTGTACATGAGATACATAGATATCCAAGTTTTCTATCAAGATGCTCCTCTAATTCTCAAGCGTAGACTTAGAAAAGCAGTTGATAAAACTAATTTATTTCTCTGCAATAGGACACTTAATTAGGTTTTAGTTTATCTTTATTGTAGTATTTTCTGATTTTTGCTGAATTCCAGTTCAAAAATTCCATCTAGTCGGACGGAGTATCAAGCAAATTGCTGTTACAAGGTAACATAACTAGAAAAAGGTGGCCAATTCCTCGTTTGAGCCAGTCTATAACTGCTTCGGAAAGATCTTATTTGGGCTTCGAATACTATGTTCTTTGTAATATTTGGTCAGCGTTTACTTGATGGCTGATGTATCCTTATGTCAGGTTGTTCTGACAAATCTTTGTACAGAGAGATCGATGACACTCGAGTATAGTGTCTAGTAGGTAATTAAAACTCTGTTGTATGTGTTTAATAAAATAAATTGACCCATCTAAAGAGTTACTTTGTAAATTGATAACTTTTTAAAATGGAGTTTTAAAGTTGAAAATTAATTATTTCAGTATGAGAATTTTTAATAAAATTGAAAGCACACTATTTATGTAAACATAACTTGGTATTAGTTAAAAGATGCCTACAACCCCGTTTGCAACCGTTTATGTAGTTGTTTGTTGTAGCCGTGAGAATTAAGACGTCACCATTTGAGTTATACATATGGCTTGTTCCGGGGTTTCGAATCCTGCGACCAGCTTGATAATTATTGCTACACTGACGATTCCGGAAGAATAAAACGTATACGTATGTAGATAAGCAAGTATCTATAATTACACACACATACACACACACACATATATGTAAGCATGTACCTACGAGCTTGAGATAACTGATTGTTACAGGTTAAAAATCCCTTTTTCAATTTGTTAAGGATCACAGGCCACTGTTAGCTCGTTCAATCAAACAGTCTTAATATATATATATATATATATATATATATATATATATATATATATATATATATATATATATATATATGTGTGTGTGTGGGTGTGTGGGTGTATATTCATGTATTTATATGTATATATTTATATGTATATATATATATATATTTATATATATATGTTTATATATAGTAAAATAAATAAATAAGAGAACGAAAAGCTACGAAATAACATAAGTAAATAAATAATTTAAAAATAGACGCTTGTTTCTAATCATGAAATCTTTCTCTCCCTGATTGAAAGCGACGAGTTTAGAGTTTTCGTTTCGAGGTTTTGCAGTTAGACATGAATGCTATAAACTAAAACATAACGTTTCAATGGATCTCGCTTGTTTCCGCCTTAATCAGCGTGACATGTGGTCAGATCGTTAGAAAGATTGATAGCATACATAATGATAAGGAATCCCTACGGTTAACCGGGCACTGACTGCTCATTAAGATGTCCGATTCTAAAGAAAATGAACAAGGTAAACACATATATACTTTTTTGGTCAGTCCGAAGAGAAAAATACCGACATTAAGGAATATATATATATATATATATATATATATATATATATATATATACTTATTATTATTCATTATATTATGTCATAAAAATGAATGACTTCATTAATTAAATGTAAAATATTCCAATCAAGCTCCTAAAAACCAACACAACGAATATTTATCCAACGTTTAATTAATTATATGAAAAGTTCCATAATAAAGTGAATTAGCATATGAAAGCTATGTTTAGCATAACCTGTTTACTATTTAGCTTATTTTTATGTATAGAGATTCCTATAATCAAATTAAATGTTAAATTATATTCCTGGGAATATCTCATTTTTGTTGCTCTTTATCTTAAACGTGTTCTTTTGTTAGTAAATATAAATATATATATCTATATATATATATATATACATATATATATATATATATATATATATATATATATATATAATTATATATATATATATGTATATATATATATATATATATATATATATAGTGTTTGTTGGGATTTAAGTTCTAAGTGTTAATACAATGACGCTACTTTATTCATAATTTACTACCCATTTACAAGTAGAGATGAATTGTTTTTATTTTTGTTATTTATACGAACATGTTAGGCCATTGTAGCGCTGTCAATGTCTTAATTATATTTTATTTTAAATAAGATATATGATATTTATTCAAATGTTGTTTACAGTGCATAATAGGGAATATAGACTTAGTAGACTAAATATGAAACGTTAAATCACATCATAAGTAAATGCAGCAAATGTACCCAAATGCTACAATTATTAAATGGAAAAGTATTAGAAAATTAAAGTCCTGTGAAAATGGAAATGACAACTTAAGCAAGAAGATCGGTCTTGATAATTGTCACCAAGAAAGTAAAAATAGCCTAGTAAATTTCGTCGTCCCAGCAGAACACAGGGTGACGATTAAGGAGGCTCAAAAACTAAGCAAATAGATGTTACTTCGAAGAAAACGGAAGGGAATATGGAACGGGAAGAAACACGATCTATTATAAATTATCGTCAGAGCATCAGACAGAGTTACGAAAACAAGGGAAAGGAGATTAGGAGTAATTGGAATTAAATTGTGGATATATATCATAAAATGCACGATACTGATGGAAACGGCTGAAATATTAAGAAAAACCCTCGAGCGCGGAAACAACTGACATACGCAGATAATGCAAACCGACCAAAGTATTAAATAAAATTAGACGGATGATACATTACACGAAACCAAAGAAACAGAATCTGAAACTCCCAAAAAAGCTGAGAAAAATCACATAATGTCTAACCCCTTTCCCAATAAAATCACATAATATCTTACCCCTTTCCCAATAAAATAATAAAACCCAGACAGTCTCGTGGTGGGACAGGCATCAGATTTTGGTGCTACAAAAATTGTCGTGAAACATCATGGAGAATAAAAAGCCATGAGAAGAAAAGCAGCATCCAAACCTAAACTAGAAGTTCACGGGTTGTACTGGAATTCTTACGAGACGTATTGTGATTAAAATTCCAGACAAGCTCGACGTCCGATAAATCAATGTATCATAGTTGTTGCGAAAACATTAAGTGATTTTGAACGGTTATCGAAAATATTGGAAATCTGGAGAGATTTGTGTGAGAATAATAACTAGAAGGAATACTAAATACAAATTTTAAATTGCGGAAGCCCAACCTTATTGCTTGATGCCACCGACCAATTACGGATATGTTGACAATCACTTGCAGTGAGGAAACACAAAAAGAAGTAGACATCGATCATCTCCAAACATTTGAACATGTGTAGCCACACATCCTGGAAACACATACCAGAAAGAACTGTTTGAAAGAAGGCATACATCATTCACTATGACAATGCAATTCCTACGGGTACTTACTTAGAAAACGCAGCTGTTATGCGTGACATAGTGATATGAGACAAGAGAGAGTAGCATGTCTAGTTAGAGTCAGTCTCCCTAATGATGCTGGCTTAAACAGAAGTGAAAAGGAAAAGAGAACCTTACAAAAATTTCAATCATTCCAATAATCATGGACTCGACTGGGTTAATAAAAAAAACTTTAACAACTAGTAGGCTAGTATACCCAGTGAACTATATGCAAGGTAGATCCAAACACTTGGGCCCAACGAGACAGATAGAATCGTAAAAAATATATATAGGTTAGAGTCTCTGGAATAGCGTGTAAATGTCTCACATCCGGTAAAATGCCTTATCTCCACCAGAAAAAATGAAACAAATAAAAATAAACATTGAAACAAAGATAACTTTCTAGGGCGTACGCAAGGGATAATAAACTGCCAGGCTAGATATAAAATGGTGAAAGGAGAAAACACGCTGTGGAAAAACGGCCCTATGTACTTGCCTCCCTACAAGGGGAGCGTTAGACACAAGGTGAGTTGTTAACTCGGTTTTCAGCTCCCCCAAAATAAAAATCGTATCATTCTAAAATGATTTCCCTTCATTGATGGAGGACATAAAGAATAAAGTGCTGTATCAGAAAAGATACTACACTTTCTTCCTCCAACGTTTGTTAATCGAATATTTATTGAAATTATAAAGGCAATTGCGTAAATTGTAACGAACGTTTTAGAATCTTATAAAAAATAATTAAATTACGAAATTATTCCATGAAAATGCATTTCAATTTCTTCGTAGCCAGGTCAGCCATTTTAGTGAATACTTAAAAAAATAAAAAAAATATTTTGTAACGCTTAAGAATTTGAAACTGTTCCATTGAAGTACTTTGTGTCTTAAAACTTCTTAGCAAATCTTCATATATTTAAACATTAAGAATGTTAAAAGCTATTTACAGCCTATAATTTTATAAAGAAAGATTAAAACAACATTATCTTTACAACGATTAGTTACAGTTTCATAAGATTTGCTACAATTAATAATTTAATGAAGAAACGATGCCTTATAATTATATTTAACCTTCTAATATATATATATATATATATATATATATATATATATATATATATAGATTATTCGGACTACTAATCTTAGATGTTATTCTCATAACGTGTCGGCCGATGTTACCTCCCACCTTCATCATGTGCAACTTGCCCAAGTTGGGAGTCTGTATGTCAAACTCGGGAATCTGTACTTAATTTCGAACTTAAAGGTATTATATTGCTCTCGTTTCGTTAGCCATGACCAGATAGAATTCTTAAATAATTTCCGAGTTTAACATATTACCGAGTTCGACATGAAGATTAGATAACTCTAGAATTCAACAGATTTTATAAGTTAAACAATTCTTGGATAATGGCCCCATGGAAATGGACGTATCTGATGGAAATCGTTGGTTTGACTTGCGCGAATTAGTGCGGGTGGACCCGTGCAGTCGAGTTCAGAATAGGGGCTGTTCTCACAGTTTGAGCTCACAGACGTGACAGGGTCACCGCGTGACGAGACCTCAGATCAAGGGTCAATGCGCACCTGCGATAGAGGCTCTGTGACGTCACGGGCTTTTGCGTGGGAAGCCGAAAGATCCGTGACGTCACTTGTTCGTCGTGAGAAGCTAGTTTTAGCAGTCTGGGTGTTGGAGGCGAACCTACAGACGTGATTTTTACGATGCAGTCTGCAACTTACATAGGGGAATTATTCCCTAAGAAAATACAGGCGAATATCTCTTTCCCTCCTCCAAGAATGGTTAAGACTTAATTGATAAGTAATTACGAAAGCAGTAATTTGTCTCTCTCTCTCTATCTATCTATCTTTCTCTCTATCTATCTCTCTCTCTCTCTCTCTCTCTCTCTCTCTCTCTCGACGTTGGTGAATATCTGAAAGCCGATAGATAACTAACGCCTGTAATGAAAATAATTGAAGGTTTAAAGGATTGTTTGTCGATTGAGTCGGTCATGAATTTTTGTTGTAGCGGCGATGTTCACGGCAATACAGAAGAGAAGAAAGAAGACAACCACTTTACGACACGCACACTCTACGCGGCGAGGGAAAAATTTGAAGGTATGCAAACTATAGTATTTATGGTGTTAAAAATGACGAGTGATAAAACGAGAACTGCCAGGGCCCGTTCCGGAACGAGTATACAAAATGAGAACTGCCGCGGCCCAAGCAAGAGGGCTATGCAACAGAATGCGAACCTGAAGCAGGTCGGATGTGACACCAGCCGAAACATTATGAGACTAACACCCAAGATGAGAAAAGTCGTGCGAATAATCTAAATAATACAAATTACTAATCCTCATCTACAAATTTCAAAAACATAAAATATATAATTTGGTAAAACAAAAGCTAAAAAAAGCGAAACAAAAACGAAAATAAAAAGACGCCCGGGCAACGTCGCGTTGTTCAAACTGGTTAACAATAGACATGCCGATGAGTGTTACCATTTTATGATGTTGATAATGATGACGACGAACATGAGTTTGAATGATGACGAAGCTGCTACGGTTAATACAGTTTTTTACCCCAAAATGTACTGATTACCCTCTTCCTACTTAATATATACCCATCGGGTCCTTAATGACTGTCGATTTAATGAATCGACAAAGAAAGAATAGAAACGAAGTTCATGGTTCGGGGAGTATGATTAGAGACAATAGGAGAAATCACGCAATAAACCCGGGCGCAGACGAGAAACGTGTCTATGAGTACACATCTTGGAACTTACCATTACGATCGATAATATATATATTTAAAAAAAGAAAACATTGTTTTACGTTTTTATGTTAGGAAATTTTTAACAAAAATATTTCTCCGGCAGTTATAAAAGTGAATTGTCTAAGGCATATTCTAATGAGTAATTCATTTTGAATGTGTGTATATATATATATATATATATATATATATATATATATATATATATATATATATATATATATATATATATATATATATATATATACTAGATTTATACCTACCTCAACACAGTCAAAATTTATTACACGAACAAGACAGTTAAATGTAATTTTATTTCTTTTTACGGACCTTAAAATCAACATATAATGACACTAAACCTAATGTCAATAATCCTTATTCTAATTTCGATAGAATTCCTTTAGCTGACTGTTATTTTAGTATTGTTTAGTATTGTATATTAAAATATATAAGGATCACCAACAAAATTGAAAATCAGGAAATCTAGTTATATTGGTATCTAATGCCAATAGATAAAATATAATGTAAATCTGAAATATTTGAAATTTTAAATGGAATGGTGTGCCCATAATATTCCTATAAAACTGTATAAAATACTAAAAATAAAGAAACTGAAATTTCAGAATATTTAATTGATGTTCAATATCTATTGTACACATTTCACGATAAATAATAATACTAATAATATATATATATATATATATATATATATATATATCCACAGACGTTGTTTGCCGTTACAAGTGTTTGAAGTTGACATTTGAAAGCAGACCGTTGGTAAGAGTCGCGATATCTTTCCCTTTACTTATTAGCCTTGCCACAAATAATCCATGATATGTTTGTTTACATTCGCACTACAAATTCCCTAGAGAGTTCACTTCTTTTAAGACAAACAACGCTTAACGCTAAATAGCAACGGATAATTCTCTTATAAGAACATCCACGAGTGGGGAGAACAATAATGTCCTTTGATTAAGCTGTATTTCTACTTTGAGAAGTGGATTTTCATGTCATTCTCTCTCTCTCTCCCTCTCCCTCTCCCTCTCCCTCTCTCTCTCTCTCTCTCTCTCCTTCTATATATATATATATATATATATATATATATATATATATATATATATATATATATTAAAGAGACCAAGTCAAATGAAAACGGCATACGATGACACACAACAATCTTGCTATCCTATCCAATATCGCTATATAACATTAACACATGATAAAGGTTGATTATTCTAACACATAATTGCTGTGTTTGCTTACATCCAATCGCCAGAAATGTAGAATTGTTTACTACATTTTGCATGAGGGTTCAAATAAAAACTATTGGCAAAAAATAATTCCTACACCTATACCACAATATCTGGGTTTGGTCTTATCTCCAGAATCGCAAAAAGAATTCCGATGAATCTGAAACATAGAATTTATCATATCTTCTACATTTTCACAATTCAACTTCGTCACGATTAGCTCCATGTGTATAATCGACTCTGATGAATTTGACAAAATTCGCTGCAAACAAGTGCAAATTTGAAAAGGTTTCTCATTCTTTTTTCTTTACACATGGAAAAAAATGTAAGCGCTGTCTGAAATCTTCCACGATTTCACCAGTACCAATATCAGCCCTACCACAATGCGCTTTAGTGTAACCCCGTGGAATGTATTGTGTGCGGCCC
>OY744544.1:52065824-52133324 GCA_963556195.1 Sepiola atlantica
ATATATATATATCATTCCAGTATGTGCATATTCCGATACACCTCTGTAATAATATATATATATATATAAATATATATATATATAATTCCAGTATGCATATATTCCGATACACTTCTGTAATAGTGTGTGTATTTTCCATGCGTCTGTACCTGATGCGATCTTATGCAGATTCGAAATTTACTTTTACTTTACTAAGTGTATTCGTACGTGTGAAAAACATTATATCTTCGTCATTTTATCGTCACTCCGGAACTTTGTTTTTTTATCGTTTTGCTAACCTGCCTTTCTGTCATTTCGCTTTTTGTTGCAACTCTAATGATGCCGAAAATTACCCTCAGGAATTTGAAAAATTAATAAAACCGTTTTCCCTTCAGCTAGAGAATTGCCACGATAGTCAGACGGACGGCGAAGAGAAAATTATCATTTCATACATGTACGCATTTATATTCGGTTTGAATAAAAAAAAACAATATAAGTACACACATACGCATACACACACACTCATTAGTAGATCAGAGTCGGATGTAGGATTCTTTCTGCGGTGTTCTTTGTATGGCAGAGCGCTTCATATAGGTACAGGTAACAGTGAACATTGTACGTGGAAGAAACTAAACTAAAACATGCAAGTTTTGAATAATTCATGTAATACTCTATAACCAGAATGTTCCGACTCAACCATTGATATAAACTCATATAATGAAACTGAAACCACATCCTGTATTTTGAAAAGTCATCCCAAAATAAGGGGAGGCGACTTTCACAGGTTGATACTTAGTGTTAAACTTTGATCCTTTTAGAATCTGTTTTCAGATATTGACTTTTTCCTATTAATCTATTTTTAGATTGCTTCTTTAAAACCTAGCTGTCTTTTCCTATCCTGGCATATTCCCAATCTTCCCTGACTTTTCCAAGCAATACCGACTAAAGTTAGGTCAGTTTTAATATTGTGCAACCATAACTTCTCTGTAAACACGTAACGGACGCTTCCTGATATCTATGTTCTGTAACAGACACCTCTTCATAGACGGGCAAATATTGAATACAATCATGACTTGGATGTAATCTCTATTTTCTAAATTTCGGTGTTCCATGTTTTAACTATATATTCTGTTGGATTATCATTGTCTACATATAACTCTCACACACATGTGTACATATATCTCTAATACATCCTATTAGTATAAATATTAGTTTTGTATTTTTTAACTATTATTATAAGTTATTTTATTATTATTTAATGTTTATATTTATATTATTTTCTTTTTGGTTTTAACTATTTTTGCGAATATTGCCATCGTATGTAGTGTTTGTTCTTCCTTTTTGGATTCACTATTCTTTTTGGTGTAGAACTGAGTTTCATAATTGACATTAAGTACTTAGGTATTTATTTAGAATTGATTTTTGTGATTTGGATTTGATTTTAGTAGAAAATTGAACTTTTGTCAATATGTACATTAACTGTATTTGTTTGGTATCGTGCAATTTGGTTATAATGAGAATCAGCATTTATGATTTTAATGATTCATTGTATTACTTAAAATAAATGCCGCTGGAAACAGTAAACAATCATGCGTTTGTGTATACTCTTTATTTAGAACGTGATTTGAAAATGTTCTGATTCGCCGAAATCATTATTTTTATGTATGATTTAGATTGTATTAGCATCAAATCCCTATTCATAAAAAGTAGGGGATATGCATGTTATTAAATATGTGTATGCACATGATTCACACCTAAACCAAGTAACTGATTATTGTGAAGTTTGGAACCCAGCTAGTTAGCGTAAGTGGTCGTAAAGTTGCATATGTTTGATAGAATTTACTTTAATGCAAAGGGGTGACAGAGGGCGAAAGATATTAATGAATAAATATTCCTCAAATTTCATTTTCATTGGAGTTTTTCATAGCCTGTTCAGGGGACATACTTTCGGAATAACCTCCTATTTGAAAATTTAAATATTTCAGATTTGCATTGGATTTGATTTATAGGCATAAAACACCAATTACGAAAGTTTTCACGAATTGCAGTTTCTTCTTAAGACCCTTTAAACTTTTAGAAGTTTTGTAGAATCACGCTGATGTAATGGATTTAGATCGAAATTCGAATATTGATTCTAGACATATGGTTTAGTATTATTATATATTTATTTTATTCTTTGTAATGGACATTAAAGTGGTGCAACACTACTCTGTTAGGGGAATTAATTCCACACGTCCTGGAACTAGTATTCTTCTACTTGTTTTATGACTAGACATTACCTTAACAACAATTAGTTATAGTTTTATAAAAAAATACTATCACTTTATGATTTAATCACAACGTGAGACGTTATAATTAAATGTAACTTTCAAAACCCCGTTTTAAAAAATAATTTTCAAACAAAAAAAAAACATCATAAAAAGCGAAAGGAAATTGAAAGTAAAAAGACTCCCGGGAAACGTAACGTAAGTGCACATAGTGTTACACTATTATGGTCTCTTTTAACACGTTGTCTGTAAAAATATTCATGGAAAGAATATTTAGGAGAATAAATAAAATGAGTGGATGCGTGATGACATTTGCATTCTACGCTGTTTCATGCAGGAAATTCTGATGGTTAAATTATAATTTAAAATGATAGCCGATCAACCGAGTGTTATGACGAGAGACGTTTCTCGGTTTTAGCGTCGAAATGATAACACCGTATCATGTATTATTTTCCCGCTCGCATGTCTTGGATTTCTTATAATACACTAACATATTTTTCAGAAAAATTGCATCATCAATTTTAAAATAGAACGAAAGGAGAATATTTTCAAAATGACTAAATTCAAAATAATGTTAAAATAAATAATTCTTACGAAGTTTAGTTATTTATTAACGTTTTCTCTGATAGCTGCAGAATACGCACTAACATAGCTCAGTGTCCTCCAAGCTTTACGGTGTTGGGAAAAGGTGTTCATTTGTTTCAGGTTCATGTTCGTCCATTAACAAACGTTGTCTATCCATCTTTTTCTTTTGTCTGTTTTTCAATCGGCTCACTTGTATTATGACTTCAACGCATATTTAGAATAGACCCATACTAGAACGCTTCATGTGGCCAAATAATTTCAAAGCTCTACATTTGATGACAGAGGGCATTGTTGGGATGCCAGTAAGTTATCCCAACTCTGCGATACGGATGTTATCAAATAGTTTATGATCATTAATGAAGCGGATATTGTGGCTTCGAAAATTTTATAATTTCTGACATTATTTTACGGTCAAGTTGACACATTCAGCTCCGTTATAAAACTATAGGAATGGCAATTGTATGTTATAGATTTTCACTTTGCTTTTGTATGGTGTGTTTTTTTAAGTTAGAGCGATTTTTTGTGTGATTTAAAGCTGTTTGCCCGTGGTTAGATAATGACGGCTGATGCCCAAGGTAAATAACTCTGACAGTTATTCGATATGTTAGTCTTTTATGTTGGTATTTAGAGCGGTTTGTTTTTTTATCAGTAGACATGCATTTAGTATTGGGCGTATTAATAGAACGACCAACTTCTTTCGAGCACTCTACAAGATTATCAATGAATAATTGCAAATCAGAGCTGGCGTTACTGGTTGGCTTTATGTCATCGGAAACATTCGAAAAAGATGGCCACCACTGGAAAACGAGAGCTGTTTTGTTGTTCTCTTTTCCAAATAACTGATGCCATAACGCTGCAGGATAGAAGCGCTTAAAGTTTTACACTCTTGAGGATTTGTATTTAGTGAGATCTGTCTACATCAGTTTTAACTGTAGCAGAGATTTGGTGATATATGATTAAATTGTTACGAGTATCACCTATTCTTGATATATATTTTGAGTAAGAGTAGATATTTGAATATATTTATATGTATGTGCGTGTGTTGGATAATGGCCCTGTGGGGCCGTATGCATCTTGAAGTGGACGCATGTGTGAGAGATCATTTGGTTTTGTTTGCGCGATTTACTGCAGATGGACCCGTACAGTCGAGTGCAAAATAAACTGGTTCTCACAGTCGGAGTTCACAGACGTTGACGGGGCCACCGCGTTGACGAGACCTCAGATCAAGTGTCACGGTCAAGGTGCACCTGCGCATGGGGGTTCTGTAACGTCACGGGATTTTGTGTGGGAAACGGAGTTTTGTCAGTTTGGGTTTTGGAAGCGGACCGAGCGGACGATGTCTCTATGTAGTCTTCAACATGATTAGGGGAATTAAATTCCCTAAGAGAATTCCTTAAGAGAATACAGACATGACATTTCTTCTTCCTTCCTCCTCGAATGGCTAAGGACTTAAGTTAGAAATTAACTACGATAAAGTAGGAATTTGGTATCTCTCTCAACGTTAGTGAAGCATCTTCATCGACAGTAGACTGACGCCTGAAATAAACAGAATGACAACTTTAAAAGATTGTTTGTCTCGTGAATCGGTCATGAAGGTTTTGTTGCAGACACAGCGAACGGCGATCTTCACGGTAGTACAGAAACGAAGAGAGAACTCAACCACGAGACGACACCCCTCCACCCGACGTATTTAATTGTGTGTAGTATATTTTAATTCGTCATGATACATTCCTCCAAGCATTACTTCCTTTTTTTGGAGGGGACAGTGTAGCATACGTTCTTTCCCCACGATAACATCTTCCCTGGATTATCTTCTCCTTTTTTTTGTTGAGAGTATTATGCTCGCAGGCATTAACTTCTAACTCTTTTTGTTTGATGGGGAGAAGTGTTTGTTCGTCATGGTATCATCCTCTGAGAAATTACCTCCACCTTTGGGGTGACTGTATGTAGTTTGTTCATCATGATATCATCCTTTCAGCCTAGCAAAAATATGTGACAAGAAAGAGCATATATTTGATTGTATATATATATATATATATATATATATATATATATATATATATATATATATGTGTGTGTGTGTATGTATGTAACGTATAGTTTTTTAATAAATAATTTGTATTAGCTTAACATTTTATGCGAGCGAGCACTTTATTCATTTATTTTCATGTGTGTGTGGGTGTGTGTGCGTGTGCGTGTGTATGTGTGTGTGTGTGTGCATATCAGTTCGTATTTATTTGACTTCGCTGGATATGGATAAAAAAAATTTGCCTCAGACTTGAAAGATTCATCTTACAATGACCGTGGACAGACAAAAATGAAGTATAATTTCCGAATAGATACTGCACTTTGCACGTAGCCAAAAGTATGTTTATACGTATGGCTAGGTAATAAATACGACGTATAGTTAATGAATACTGTTAATTTTTCGGATTCGATTCTTTGACTAATGTCAGACGTTAAAACCTGTCGGTTACACTTTTAATTATCGGTAATGCTGTGAAACTGCATACATATATTTTATTATGATTCATTTATTATTGATAATAGCTCTATCCGATAGGATATTGAGCCTTCTCTCTGTCCATCAGTTCTGTTCCAATTTTGAGTGTTTGCTTCTCCTGCTCTTTTTCACTGTCTATGTCACCGCTTATCAAGGCCAAATCCACTCAAGTATAAAGATTAATGAGACAAGACTGAATGTCAGTCGAACGATGAAGAACACTATCGAAGTACTAACATAAATTAATTGTATGAACTGCGTTTGATTATTTTTTAGGCGGTCCATGACATAAATTTGCTTACATTGGATTTGAAGATGCCCAAGTATTAATCCGCAGAAAAGCAGTCCTGCGGCAATGTGCTTCATAGTTTGGAAGCCATTACAAATAAATGGTGCACATAGGAATTCCGCATAACACTAGGCACATTGACGGAGAAAGTGAAATATTTTGTTTCGTTTAGATGCAAGACAGATTCTTGCTGTAGATGTATTACCAGAAGAAACCAAACACAGCAGCTCAGTCGAGCACCTGCATTGGAAATAACGGTAAGAGTAGACTAGCAACGTCTCTTCTGTGAGAAATGGGTTGTAGGGAAGAGAAGAGATCATCTCCACCAGATTTTGAAGCAAGGTGTGTGTTCTGTCAAGGAAGTAAAAAGTACCCTGTGTAGTACCTCTTCAGATGTAAGAGAAATATTGCATCTTTGGTCGTATCTGATGCTTGTATAGGTAGAGCATTGCATTTGGGGGCAGATTCCTTCTGAATCGGTATATACTATAAATTATATATATATATATATATATATATATATATATATATATATATATATATATATATATGTATACTTGTTTTAATAGTAGCTAACTATATAAGCATAGTAATTGTATACTTTGTTGACCGATGTTTGTTGTAGATAGAATATTTAAGAGCCAGTCTTGAAAGAAATAAAGGCAACGTTTTAATTTAAAGAAATCATTGATTGATGTACAAAAAAAATAGAATATGGAATTTCGTCAGCACGAGTGTAAATAAATACTTGGAGCGAAGTCGATGGGTGTGAACGAATTGATCAGATGGAGTCGGGCATTGGGTGAAAGGAGGGGGCCTAAGTGATGCTGTTTTAACTGCGTATAAAGTATTACATTCCGTAAGAGGGGAGACGCGCGTTCAAAACGGAACGCATGTCGAGAGAAAATTAAAAGTGGCGAAACCATAAATGCTCACCCTTCTTTCCCCCATGTCTACTTTGCGAATTACAAGAGTGGTGTCATAGCTTATAACACGTGAAGCGTTATGTCACTTATTTTAGTTAGATGATTGAACTCATTGAAATTGTACATTAATATGAGCATATATATATATATATATATATATATATATATACATATGTATAATCATCCACAAGCTAAGTGTTTCGCTGTACCGCAGATTCTTATTGCGGCTAGCAATGCATCTGCACTAATTCATAATCAACCCTACAACCATTTAGTTCATAGTCGGCGAATTGACTACAAGACGGTAGCTGTTAGTAAGTAATATATCATTTCTTTTATAATGTCAGCCTATGAGACAGTTCTCTATGTGTGTATTTACAAAGAGCTTTGCATTACATTAGTAGTAGTAGTCAGTCGCGATATCACTGACGATAGTGCTCAATCCGAGACAGGCGCTTATATAATTATCCACAGACAGACTGTTTTACTCTATTACAGCTCTTCAATGCGGCTAGAATAGTTCCCGTCTCAAGCCGTGATCGAACCTATACCCAACTAGTTGAATGCCGGGCGCTATTAGCAAGTGATGTATCAATACTTTTTCATAAACATTTCCAGACAGTAGACAGTGCACAATTTGTTTATTTATAAAAATATTTTGTTATGTGTATATACGTGTAATAATGCATCATTATACGTACGTGTTTATAGATTTCAACAGATGCCCATATTAAGAATATATGCTAATAACAGGGCTAGCAGGTGTTGCCCAGGCCAAAAGTGTCACATAACTGAATTATAACTTCTATATATCTCTTTCTCTCTCTCTCTTTCTACCCCATTTCCCCTCCCTACCGGCTCTTTTTTCTCCGCCAAGCCAATTCCTCTTTCTGGACATACACACCCACACACACACCCTTTTATATGCGACTCGAGGAATGAGTTGCCGTAAGAAAAATAATTCATTAGAAAGTTACTTCCTTTTAGTTTTTGGGAAAAACATGAACACTTTCCCTCCCCGTAAAAACATCGTGGTCAGTTAATCCTCAAATAATTTGTTTTCTTCTAAATTTGAGAGATTATTCATTCCGAGCAACGCTGATCAAGAATATACACACTTTGTGGCTATTTCTTTAGTAGTGTTCACTTAAGCTTGATATACACACGCACACCCACATACAAACGGACACCTTCTTTATATCATAGGTAAAGAACAATACCTTATTACAGCTTGTGGTCGGTATGTGTTCGTTAGATTAATTTCTATGAAAAATAACACTGCAGTTTTATTTATTAATATTTATTCATCGCTCTTTGGTCAGTTTATATTCATGATTTGTTCTGTCGATGTCACTCGGTAAACTTGCCATTCACTTTGATGACAACCTCGAGGTTGCCACAAGCCTTTGTCACTGTCTAGCGATTTTGCTTCCCAACTGTTTTTTTGTTATTCTGGCTTATATATCGCCTGTAGTGTAGTTGGATTTGTCGGTGTCTCGCTGCAACGCTTCCTACAAAAAAGTAAAAATGGTTCCAGTGAGATGAGCTGTTTGATGTTTAAAACAATTAAAAACATTCATATTTGTGTTTTTGTTTTTGTTTTCTAAATTAAAAGTAATGCTTTAATATTTACTAGTTCCCTAGGAAAATCGATTTTCTCTCTTCAAGCACAAAACCAACTATAAGTAAGTTTGGTTATTGAAACTGCTTTTAACATTCAAAATGATGTCTTTCTACGCGGCAGCACCCGAAGAGATTTCTAAAACGTGTTGTTTCTTTCTACAAATGGTTGTTTGTTGTGTATTTGCTGATTGATGTAAATCTACTTTCTGTGTTCGTGTGTCATCATTCCGTGTTCAGTAACTTTGTTACTGAAAATAACACTGGCAAATGAGTAATTTGGATTATCTGCTGCTAGTATGCTCTATATAAGCTCCCATTTTATATTTCAACTTTTTTTACATGTCGTTTTTATTTTATTTATTTACATATTAGTTATATATTACTTATATAAATATCATTTATATTTGTATATCTTATATCACGATATAAAATAAATTAAGTATACCTAATTTAGTTATTCAATTTTATTTACTGATTAATTCTACTTTAAATAGTTCGTGTAATTTATAATATCACAATTTTTAGTAAATGTAATCATTTAATACCTTCCCACACTTCTCCACACTGTTCCCACGCAAAGAGTTTTCTTCACATTCTACAATTCATTTAACTTCTTTTCAACGGAAATTTACCACCCGGACAATCTGCATATATTTTTCACGGATTTTTTTCTTTTCATTCACTGCGTTTTTTTAACAAAAATTCCTTTAATAATAATTTTCATATTTTTCAAATATTTGAACTTTGGTTTTTTCGAAAGCCAACTTATCCATCTGTATTTCTCCTCTGATGATAAGATTTCGAGCCTTGGCTTAAGGAAAGAATAATAAACACTAGTTTATTACTGAATACACCTTGCATTGAACAATTGAAATTTGAAATAAATTTGGACAATCGTCGCATATTTATCACTCTTTTTTCTTCTATCTCTACAATTGCTCTATCTCGTATATTGAGCTAATCCTCTTCACAATAGGTTCCATCTACTAAAAGTTTTTACTTTGGTTTATATTTGATCCTATATATATATATATATATATATATATATATATATATATATATATATATATATATTATTTCATGTATACACATCACATTTTATGAGAAGATATAATCTTTTATGTATCAATTTTCAGTATTTACTTCAACAGTGCTCAACACATGAGTAGAGCTAAGTGATAAGTTATAAAAATATGTATATGGCAAATGAGCTACACATCTCATTGGTTAACTAGCTAGACTAAACACCATGTGCATATATAAAAATCACCCGGCACTATACACTTCATGCATTTTAGCCTGACACTTCCCTACGGGGGTGAAACTCGAAAGCCTCTGTGTAGCTTATTTGCCATAGATATATTTTCATAACTTACTATATATATATATATATATATATTAAATTAATTAATTAATTAAATTGTTGTAGTGCATAAAAGAAAGGCATGGGCACGTGTTTCTGGCTATGAGCCGTCACCTACATGACTTATTCTGGTCTAGAGATTAAGCACTAGGCTACGAATATTTACATAGAGGTTTCGATCTCTGCCCGGGTAGCCATGCTGATGACGACTCCTAGCCAAAAACATGTGTCCATGTCTTCATTTTATGCACGCATAAATTAATTTATCATTTAATTAATTAAAAATGTTATATGTATTAAAATTGATAACACCTCCAATCAAGGGCAGAATTAAATAATGCCCTCTGCATATTATTAAATAAAAACGCTCAGAGTAACGACCCATGATAAACGCAGCGGTAAAACACCGGTCTACTATCGCTAGTAAAAACAATAACACACAACAAAAATGCAGCGTATATATATATATATATATATATATATATATGTATATGTATATATGTATATGTGTATATATGCGTGTATATGTATATATATATATATGTATATATGCATATATGTATATATATACATATATGTATATATATGCATATATATGTATATGCATATATATATGCATATGTATATATATATATATGTATATATATGTATATATATATATGTATATATATGTATATATATATGTGTATACATATATGTATATATGTGTATACATATATGTATATATATGTATATATATCTATATATATATGCATTTATATATGTATATATGCATATATATTTGTACATATATACATATATATGTATATATGTGTATATATATATGTATACATACATATGTGTATATATATGTATATATACTCATATATATGTATATATGTATATATATATGTATATGTATATATATATGTATATATATGTATATGTATATATATATATATGTATATGTGTATATACATGTATATATATATATATATATGTGAATGTATATAAATATATATATATATATTAGGTTAGACAGTCTACAAAACTGTCTCCATCAAAATAAGGGCATTGTGTCTAGTGTAAGCCTGGATTCTGATTGAGGAACTCATGAATTATCAAATGGACGATATAGAACTTTAAGTGGACACAATGAGTAGCTATTAAGTGTTGTAAACATTGAACAATTGATATAATTCGCTTTTCAAACATGTAGAATAAAGATATTGGATAGTATTTTAGGGGATATAGCGTCGAATAGATTTACCTATTATGAGGCATGAGTAAAAAACAAAGAATTATATATTTTATATTTGTTTTAATTGAATAGGGACGTTTTTATTTGGATCACTCATTTACAAATGAGGCTCTAATAATTCAGATAATAATTGTAGACATGTGCATTAAATTAAGTACGGTAGTGCTTTTTTCATGTGGATAGTTAAACTATATACATCTTTTATTCCTCATCCAATCAAATGAACCAGGTGAATACCTAGATTTAAAAATAGAACTTTAATATACACAGCTAAAACTGATAAACCAACCATATAACGATGAGCCATAATAAGATATAAAGCAATTGGAATACCTAAAAACTAGGTAGTTTTAGATTGTGGCATTGATTCATTTAGTTACCTAAGCTGGGGTTTGATTAATATGCTACTTCTTTGGCTAAGATCAAAGTGCAGTATCTGTTCCGATGGATACTACACCCCTTAAACTGGTATTGTGTTGGCCTTCGGGGCTTGATTTACGCCGGTCTATGGGTCTGTCCTCTGCAGTTCTAGGTCCACCCTCCTAGGCTTCGCTTCCCCTCTTTGGGTAGGAGTAAGTTTATTGCTTACCCGACCTTGTGTCACATCTTACTTGTGGGAGTAAGATAAAACTGGCTTTGTGCCTAACTCATGGAGAGGAGTAAATAAATACTTCTGTTGTTGTGCTTAATGTGTAGTGTTTATTGAGGGGGGTTAATTAAATATAATTGCGGGTAAGGATCTATTTAGCGGTATTTTGAAGTTTTTTATAGGTTGGGGTGTACATATTCGAGTAGATCTCCCTAAATGAACTAACTAACTACCGGTCTGTATTAGCTGTGTTAGTGGGTATTAGCTTATGAACTAACATCTAAATAACATAGTCCTCTGTTATAGTGTGTATGTAACGCTTGCCAGCTTTTTAATATATGCTAACTGGTAAATTAAAATAAGTCATACATCTGCATACGCATTAGAACTTTCTCACAGGATAGTACATTTGAAGGACTACACATTTGAATTTGACCACTTGGTTTTATTTAATAAAAGATAATTAAAGTATGCAACTTCATTATTAACATTTCTATCGTAAATAAGAGTTTTGGGGATAGCAAAATGTTAGTGATACATGCTCCGCGTTCGATATTATATATTAAATAAACAATTAAAAAAAACATTGGAATGGCAACCTTCTAAAAATGGAAGGGTCTGTGTAATAAGAACAAGAATACTAACAGTATCGAAAAGGGCATGGTTAGAAACTATTTAATGTAAATCAGTCGCGGCGTAGACTAAGACGGGTGAAACTATTGGATTAAAATGATGACTTAACCAAGACTTTATATACAGATAGCATATGGGTGTGTGTGTTTTTCTTAGCCTATGACTTTAAATAAGTTTGAGGCTAAGGGAATTAGGTACATGAGCACGTAAATGGACCAAGCTGTAATAGGCTTATCACAATTTTACACGATCATTAAAGTTAATAAGTCATGGGTTTGTGGGGAAATAGCTATCAATCACCCTTGGTATATATAATTTTCTTTATTTTTTATTAGAATAAATTCAGATACACAGTAAAACTGTAGATGCAAACTTAATATTTTAAACAGATAATATACTGATGAACAATCATCGCGTTCTGCATATTTACTTTAATGTAATTTTGTTAGTAAATATGTTTTTTTAGAAACGCGCGAATATGGAAATCACATGGATTAATATATATTGGTGGAGCATGGTTCCAATATTTGACATCAGAATTGATATCTTAATTTTTTTTAAATATACACCATATATATATATATATATATATATATATATATATATATATATATATATATATATATATATATATATATATATATCTGTGGTGTGTGTGTGGTGTGTGTGTGTGCGTATGTATTGTGTATGTAATCAAACATTATAAGAATGCCGTGTGTTATTCAATGCTTATTCCTTTGAAGGGAACGCATGCTGTCTACCTTAAGCAAGAATGTTGACTCACCATTCTACTTACTGTTTCATCGCTTGTTTATTGTCCGTAATGCTTCGTTTTCCGGTCCGCAAAAATCCTCCTCACCTGAACCCAACCAACAATATAATAATGCCACTTCTCCTAGCACAGGTATTCTCAGAAATGAACAGCTATTTACCAAATACCAACAAAAAAAAAAAATAAAACATAAACAAATGAACGCAAAAATTGAACAAAATAATCCAGAAAAAATATCTATAAAACTTATTGGCCTACTGTCTATTCTCCTCACCCCTATGATTCGAGAAATAACTTGCTCGGAGTCATCGTACACATACAGAATGGTAAGACTGAAATTCTTGTAGTCTTTCAGATTATTTGTGAATAGCAGCCAAGGGACGTACACGAAGTGCCTTAATGTATTTGATCTATCCGCGTTTGTTCATTTTGGTAGGGCCTTAGAGTGGGGTCGCGTTTGGGGATTGATGTCGGGGTTACAGTCTTTAACAATCTGGTAATATCTGCTTAATGTTTACGTCTCGTTCTTCTGTAGCGACATTATCAAGGTTTGAGATGAAATGCTGTTTGGTAAACCCTATTCGCCAAGAGATATAGAGAATAAAACTGAGAGACGTACATGTAGGCATGAACAAAGACCGAACCATTAACAAGGTCATATAAATCTGCCAGAGAAATGGAAATAGAAAAGAGAGTAGAAGTAATACAAATACGCAAATAATTTATTAAAAACATATTCTATCGATAGAAAAACATAGACGTGTTATTGATTTAGAAATGAAACATATATATCCCCTGACGCAATCCTCTACTTGTATCAGAGTCAAATACGTCCTAAGATGGAGTAATTATGTCATATTTGAGGAGATGCCGCTTGGAATACTCTTTTCTGCCATGGCAGAATATAAAATGAACTTAGCAATCTAGTAAGAGATGACCATATCTCGTCCACTTTAACACCGAAGAGGTGTTGCACCCTCTCTATACTGTATTCATATTATCATAGTTACTGCGTGACTGAACCCCCATCCATTGTAGCCCCTGTTCAACATTTACAGCAAAAACTCGTCTAGCTACAACCACAGTAACATACGTTCCTTTCTCTATCTCTCTTTACCAAAAACTTAAACGAGACATACTTGAACAATGTTATTTAGCTAGAACATCCTATGTGAAATATCATACCACAAGTTTGCTCTTCAACTTGCTACATCATGACCGTCTTCAAGTCTCATGTGAAAAAATACTTATTGACCATCTTGGATAATCAAATCCTCTTAAGTAACTTTCTGCCCATGCCATGTATTGTTTCCAGTCATCTCGTGGAGGCGATTATCATCCAACTGAAAATCGAGTGGTCCTCGCTTCTTTATAAGTGGTGAACCATTAGTAAAAAAAAAATAAAATCTATATTAATAAAATGCGGAATATTTGTTTCTGTGTGTTTTCTACCGACTACCTGATGTATTTCATACAATACTGAGAGTAAATTCCACTCGAGGACATTGGTTAATGAAATGATCAGTTGGATTATTCAACAATACTATACGAGGTTTTGAAACAATGGGGAGAATTTGATTATTTAAGAGGGTGACAATGCAAAATAATATTTATTCAAACAAAGGGAAAATTAAATTTTTAAATCTTACTAAAAAAATTTAAAAATTTCTATTGTCCACTTTGCTCGCACAACAGAATTACAAGAAGTAACCAGCCCGCCTTGTATTTGTCACTTGCCCAAAGTACTTTCTCGCTCTATTACCTGCTGGCTGCCATGTAAAAGTGCGTGTGTTTGTTTTTAGGGGATGTGGAGATCAATGTACCAAAATATTAAAATAAAAAGACCTACGCTGTAAGTCGGAGACTATAAATATATATGCATATCAAAAAAGCAACGTCTCTAAGAAATTCATAAATGCTTTCGAGTTAACTATTAAAAATAATTAGTAGTAAATAGGGGGTGATTGTAGTTAAGTAGATCACGACCCAGACTGACGACGTGGTGTACCGAGTTCGAATCCAGTCAATTCCATAGTACCACTTTCACTTAAAGATTAAGAATGCCAATAATAGAATCAAGCGGATCAACAAAGTTGTATCATGCTGAGTCAAACGAATATACTTTCTATATACCAATAGTAACATTATACGATTCCGTTACATAAAGAAATCTGTTTTATAGTCAATAACTGAATAATAACATGTGAACTTCATATTATAAGTTTATATTTATTTTTACTTACTCTAAATTTCGATGTTCACGTCATGAACAAAAAATCATTTATTCTATTTATGGATGCCCGTTTCCAACTCTGACCATAATAAAATAAAAACTGATAAAAAATAAATAACATTATGATGACATTCTACTTAGGACAATTTTGATCTTAGTATAGGGTCATGTTCTGAATTCAACGCGTTTCTTTAAGTGACCAGTTTTTCCTTTCACATTTTTCTTTCTTTTTACATGTGATGTTTTACAATTTAATAAACAAAAATTGAAAGCTGCCTACTATTAATATATAGGGTGTTCCAAAAGAAACAGTGCACTGAACATTTTCATAGGTATACATAAAGAAACAGTGCACTGAACACAAGAAAGGATATTTATAGTTGAAAATGTTTTCCTCAATCGTACTTTAGTTGATAAGGTATTGAATTTGTGAATATTTGCAATAAATAGTATTTTTCTGTGTGTTTTGTTTCTTTGGGTTATTAGCATATTCCTACTGCACTGTTTCTTTTGGAACTATATAAAGGTTTCTTATTCATAAATTACTAAACGTTACTAAGAAATTACTTATTAAACCTTTTCTCAGTTATCTTTATTTAGTAGAAATCTTGATTTTCACATGCCCGTTCCTAGTCGCATGTTTGCCAGGCCTGTTATAAATATCGCCATTATTAAATTGCATCTTCGGATGGAAAAAAAATAGGCAAAAGAAATTACAGTATTACACCATATGTATCGCTATATTTATAAAATTGTATGAGCCCATTCTCGTGTATATGTGCTGGTTATTATCGTCTCTATGTTACTTACACATGATTTTATTGACTATTAATATAATATTTATTGAAATCAAAAAAGAAATAGCATAAAAATACGACGGATTTGTTGAAATGCTGTTCATATTAAATCAAGCGTAATTCATTTCGGTTTTTCGTTAATAAATCATTAATTTTAATCTTAATCGCTGTGAGAACTAAATGACAAAATAAAGGAATCGAGAGTTACGGGGCCGCCAAAAGTAAACGAAATGTCTCATTTCTGCTCCCCTTCTATCATGCTGATTCATACGAATACACTTTCTATATATTAATAGTAAAGTGATCCTATTCAGTTACATAAAACACTGGGTGCCAGTTCCAGCGTTGCCCATAACTGAATACCAACAGTTGACTTTGACAGGAATTTCGACGAATTTTAATAAGTCTTTACAATGGTTAGCAAATTATCATGCATTAAATGATTGAAAGTTTTCGAAATTAATTACATCCAATAATTATATAAAAATGGATTAAAAACATTACCGAAACAAAATTACCTATATTCTTATAACAATGACGCAAAAAGACTCCCGGGCAACCTCTGGTAGGTATAGCTTGTCTAACATAAATTAGCATAATTTTATCTGCTGTTTCTCTTTAATTATCCGTAATCAATGCGTAAAATGAAACGTAATTTGCCATATTTGTTTTGTTTCATATTTTATGTAACCCACAAAATATTCATGTCAATATTTAGCCCATTCTTTTTAATGTATTCATAATCTAGCAGCGTAGATGTAGTGTTCGTCTTCAATAAATAAAAAGGGTTGATGTGACGAAACGTAAAGACATTAACTAATGATTCATACTGTATTCAGGCTTCTTTTGTCTACTCTTTGCCTCTATCTCTCAACCAATCTATATCTCCCCCCTCTCTCTCTCTCTCTCTCTCTCTCTCTCTATATATATATATATATATATATATATATATATACACACATCTCTATGATTGTTTATATTTCTGTCCGGTATATAACCTTAACGTGCATTTCATAGTGAGACCCAAATTTGGGTGTTTAGATGAGCTACCATTACTCCCAGGCTAATTCTAACCTGTAGTTGTAGTAACTGCCAGAGGTATTTTCTAATATGTGTTCTACCGAATGCTTTCTACTCCAGTATATAATCTACCGAGTTGGTAGAGTTTGGGTAAGGGTTAAAGTAAGTTAGATAGGTTTAGATTTAGGGTTAATGGTTAGATAACATATTTAGATGTATCAACTCGATAAGTCACTTATTAGATTATAAACAATTCGATATATTACATGTCGAGAAGAGCACTCTGCCAGGCTCTCATCTATTTCTCGAGCACTCATGGGCAAGGTCGTTACTTCTACACTTCACTAACCTGAAATTGAACTTTCTCAACCTGTTCTACTTTTTTCTGCCTACTCCATTTCCGAACCATATCAACTACACACGGGCTCTTCCAACTCTCCTAGGTATAGCGTTATCCTCGATCCATAGACGAGGTGTTAATTCATTAGATTTCTGGAGTGTGATTTAGTTACCACTACTCCTATGTTCACTCTAACACGGCGCAGTTGTAGAACCTGTAAGAATCCAGATTAATGGTTTAAATAAAACTATCGCTTACAGATTATTTTTTTACAAAACAAACGCTTCGAAAATTAATGTATTTACAAAAGAATCGGATACAAGGTGTATACACGGTTTCGGCATAAAACCACCCAACGACGGTTGATATGCCGTAAAAGCCAACAATTACCGATATTGCTCTTCTCATCCTCCATTTTAATTTCCCTTTCCTTTTTTCTACATCACTTTTCCTCAATGTGTTACTCTTTTTCTTTTCGTATTTCCAATTGACTTTGTCTTTTCGTTTTTTTAAAAAAATCTTTTGGCTGCAGCCAACAGATAAAAAAAAAACGAAATAGTGTTAAAACCTTGGGCTTTTATTTCTTGTCATTCAGCACATCAATCTCTTCGTATTCCTCTCAGTACTGCCACGCACCACCACAAACAGCCAGCCAGTACCTCACTACGACCCTGAAAGGTAAACTGAATACCCGCACCTCCCGGTGTAAGTAACAACAATCAGACCGCCAACAAGCTGCCCCAGCCGTTTACATTACGTGACAGGGGACAAGAGAGAGGCGAGAAACCAAAATGTACCCGTTTGACATCAGATTATTTATAACCAATACTTGCGAAAGCCTATCGTGTTTTGTTCCACCCTTATGTCTAACATTGGGGTGCCACCCATTGTGTGACAAATGAATGAGCGATACACTTGCCTCTGGACTTTTCCCTTCACGTGATGTGAACACGGCGGTATGGATCAGGGAAATGTGTATTGTTTTCGGATTAATAAGTAAGTAATAAAGGAATATATTCCTTCATTGTCGAGAAGCAACGGGACGCGAACAGCTCAGATATTTGAAATTAGCATTGACATCTTGTTTGACTAGAGTCTTCCCCAACAAGAATAAACAAAAGGGATTTTATAGCACTTGCAGGGTCACTCAGCGTTGCCCATAGAAATGGATAACAAAATATGAGATTTTTTAAAAAAAGTTGGTTGTTATATCTTTTTTTGTTGTCTCTCTCTCTTTCTTTCTCTCTCAATCTCCCGCCGATTACCCTTCTATCTCTCCCCCTCTGATAAATAGCTCATATAATAGAACTTAAAAAAAGATAGAAAGACAGAAATAGCTACTTGGAATTACTAAAAGTAAGAATACAAATCGGTAGAAACCAGCAGACAGTTTATAGGGTTCGACGAACGTTATCGAAACCTTGGTTATAGTTAAGTGACAGTCTATTTTCAATATCTCCGAAAAGTGCTCAACTTTAATTTCTTAAAGGGGGTTGATAACAATATTTACAAATAAATATTAAAATATGTATACTTACATGATCCGGCGTTTCACGCTTACGCTTTCATCAGTGTAAGAAGTGACTATTTCAGACGAACAAAGTACTGACCTGCTTCAGAGAGTGAATAAAGGCACAGCTGCCCCCCACAGCCATTCGAAACATTCTCGTGATACAGAATAAATTAAGTTCTGCTTAAGCTTAAATAAAGCGGTAAGTATAAATCAGACAGTCTAGAGGGTTCAACTAAGTCGCAGTCTGTGTTTAATATCTCCGAACAGTGCTCAACTTTAATCTCTTAAAATAACTTCATAACAATATGTACAAATAAATATTAAATTATTTATATCATACATACGCCAGCGTTTAAAGCTTGCGTGTTCATCAGTGTAGGAAGTGACAATTTCAGCCGGTTTACAGAGTCAATCAAGACTCCGGACGCTTTCCCTGTATCCTCCAGGGCAATCGAACATAATCACGTGATACAGGATAAATTCATTTCTATTAATGCCTAGGATTTTTGAAGAGCACATGGTCGAAATATCCGAAATTGACTTATCAATTTTGATTGGTCGTCTATAGGCCACACGGTCCGTCAAAATGTATCGAGGTTTTGCATGTGGAAAATGTAACAGTAATGACGTCTATTATATATATATATATATATATGTATATATATATATATATATATATATATATATATATATATATATATATATATTATATAATATAAAAAGTTAAGACGATTTTCCCCTGTACCTTTTTGAAGAATATGAGAATAACCACATGCGCCACAGACTACTATACTCACCACTATATTACACTTATTCACTCGAGCGTGTTTTAGTCAATGTATTATTATTTTTCTCCAGCTAACACTAAATATTACTTTTGACTCACCATCTACGACTCTCCTAAATAAATACTCTATAGAGGTGGTAACAAAAACGCTTTTCCTTAACAGTTAAGTACTAACACTCCCCCAAACGACACCGGGAATTAATAAACAACATCTACTTTTCAAAAATGTGTCCGTTATTATTTCTTATTTGTCTGCTAATTATTTACTACATAATACAAATCATTACGCACACATTTAATGGACGCTCCCGTAAATTCCGTTGAATTTCGAGGATTACGTTAACTTACCAATTACATATACATTTATAATCATTCTGGTTTTTAGAGAATGCAATTAACGAACATAGTTTTTTGCCGTATTTATTCTTTAATCATGGCAGCAAGAATTTCTGCAACATCTCGACTTCCGAATTAAGTAACAATACACCAAGATACTCGACATACACCTAAAGTGTACATTTTCTGATTCCTACACGTTTCACACGCATAATACCAAATAGTTGACAAAAAAAATCGATTTATAGTATAGGACTGACGCAAAATGTTTGACTGGTACGATAACACGTATGCCAGCTACGTACTGGCTTCATTTAAATCACCTGTTTCTTTGTACATTTTATATTCGCTTCCGTGGCCGAGTCGTTAGCAGCGTAGATCAAAGACCGAAATGTTTATGGTTCGTTCACAGTCGTCTCACACATCTTTTTAAACATTGTTAAACTTCTGCCTACAAGGGAGGGGGAAAGAGGTCTATGGACAGGATCTTTTTAAATCAACGTTATTATGTAGTCATTTGAAAAGAAAACAATGTAATATTCAGTACTTTAACTATTGTGAATATCATTCTGATGTGACCTATTTGCGTTTGGTCGGATGTTGACACATTTTAATTCGTTATTTTCTATTTCTCCCGTGTCACGCCCGGGGATAGACCCATCTAGTATATACATATATATATATATATATATATATATATATATATATATATATATATATATATATATATATATATATATATATATATATTATATATATATATATATATATATATATATATTATATATACACATATATATATATATATTATATTGTATATATATATATTATTATTATATATATATTATATATTATATATATTATTTGTTAACAACTAAGGTTTAAAAAATTTATTTTGATAACCATATATATCTGAAACAGTAAATTTTATTTGTACAATTTTTATTTCTTATTAAAAATAAAATGGGTGATTACTACTTGGATGTATAATTAATTTTGGGACGGAGAAGTAATCAGATCTCCTGCCACACCTAACACTATTTCTATGGAATGGCATAATAAAAAAGATACCTCTTGGTGAATGATATATCCTTCATTAATGAACTGGTTTCCTTGGAATTTTAATGTGTAAGATTCTATAAGACTTTGGATATGACAGTTATACTTTCTATCTGAAAGAGGATTTCTAATTTCTTACAAAATATTTCTAACTTTACAAATTTTATAGAAAATAATGATTATAGGCAAAGTTGTATTACTAAATAACTGGTGTAACCTTCTGATGAGAGGATATGGTTGATTTGTCAACCATAGGTTCAAAGGAGGTTTTAGATGTATCACTGCGTAGTTGTACTCTTAGAAAATATAATAATTAAACTTATAACGCATCTAGCTTCATTTGTCTCTATTCTTCACTCTTCTTTAACTATATATATATATATCAGTTTAAATTTTAAGATGGCACAGTGAGGTTGGATTTCTAAAGAGATCGCAACCGAAACATGTATGCACATATGTAACCAATAATGTTAATATAAATAAAAGAAATGTATACTATAATACAGCTCTAATTGTTATTAAACACTATTGTATACACACTGGAGTGTCATTAGATTAACATCTACGAATATAGGAAATAAAAAAAACTACAATTATATATATATATATATATGTATATATGTATATATGTATATATATATATGTATATATATATATATATATATATATATATATATATATATATATATATATATATTATATATAATGTTTACTTTTCCAAGAATTCAAAACCAACAAGCATTCGGCGTACGATCGTTCTAAGACTTTTTGGAAATATGTTATTGTTCATTATTTTGTGTGTGTAGGTTTAGCCTTAACTGCTCAATTCTCTGAAAGCATACTACTTCTCAACACAATCCCGCATATGCATGTACGGTGATGTGTTATTTCGCCGTCGCTTTTCACTTACGCCATTGACGGGGTTACCTTGAATTCCTTAACAAAATGTCTGGTACCATTGTTATTTGAAATTTGGCTTTCAAGGAGTTGGACTATGCAGATGATATCGCGCTACTCGATGAAGCGTTTGCTGATGTTCAGTCTTCTAATTATAAACTTCAGCATGTTGCTTCGCACATTGGGATACAAATGAATGCTTCGAAGACAAAAATACTCGCTGCCGGCTTCGCCACAATTGACAAAACACCCATTGTCATCAATGATGATGTTCTTGCAGAGGTTGGGAGTTTCAATTATCTTTGCGCCATCATTACAGCAACGGGTCAAGTTGGAGCTGACATCAACAAACGAACTGACCATGCATATCATGCCTTCTGCTCTGATCAAGATCTGAGATAAGCGTATCACCAAAGTAAGAGTCTACCAAGCGTTGGTGCGAACGATTCACTTGATACCAGTGAGTCCTAGTAAATGAAAATGGAAGACGTTAATTAATTGGACATGTTCGATCACCACTGAATCATGCCCGTAGCTGTCAAACAGGATCGTCTATGAAACAATAGCCCCGCTCACCTACATGATTAATAAGAGCGATGTTGAGAAAGACAAAACACTGGCTGATGCTAGTTAAAGCTGGCCTGAACCCTTATCCTGGCACCCGCATCTTCGGAGTTCACTGTTTAAACAGCAATTGGTTCGAGAACAGCCAAAGTGTACCTCAACTTGTCAGGCTTCGTCGGCCTTCGTCGGCCTTCGTGAGAGACGCATTGGCAAGATCGATAGAGCCGATTCAACCCACTTCGGGTCAATTCCGATTCAACCCATTGCGGGTCAATTCCGGTTCAACCCACTTCGGGTCAATTCCGGTTCAACCCATTTCGGGTCAATGCCGGTTCAACCCACTTCGGGTCAATGCCGGTTAAACCCACTTCGGGTCAATTCCGGTTCAACCCACTTCGGGTCAATTCCGATTCAACCAACTTCGGGTCAATTCCGGTTCACCCCACTTCGGGTCAATGACGGTCTAACCCACTTCGGGTCAATTCCGGTTCAACCCACTTCGGGTCAATGCCGGTTCAACCCACTTCGGATCAATTCCGATTCAACCTACTTCGGGTCAATTCCGATTCAACCCACTTCGGCTCAATGCCGATTCAACCAACTTCGGGTCAATGCCAGTTCAACCCATTTGGGTCAATTCCGGTTCAACCCACATCGGGGTAATTCCGGTTCAACCCACTTCGGGTCAATTCCGATTCAACCCACTTCGGTTCAATGCCGATTCAACCAACTTCAGGTCAATGCCTGTTCAACCCACTTCGGGTTAATGCCGAGTCAACCCACTTCGGGTCAAGTCCGGTTCAACCCACTTCGGGTCAATTCCGGTTCAACCCACTTCGGGTCAATTCCGATTCAACCCACTTCGGCTCAATGCAGATTCAACCCACTTTGGCTCAATGCAGATTCAACCAACTTCGGGTCAATGCCGGTTCAAGTACGAGTAAGTACAAGTGTGTGTCTGTTTGCAGCACGTTTACAATATATATACACACTTGTGCTTGCATGCGATAACCTAATCAGCCTAATGTGATACAGATCATTCACCATTTAACAGCTTTACTGGTTCTGAAAAATAATTTCGATAATTTAAATAAGAAAACGACTATTTACGTTAGAGAGTAATCGATTTCAGATATTAAACAAAATCATCATCATCATCGGAATATGGGCGATTGATATGAGTGCGTTAGTATGTGTATGCAATGATGTATGTGTTTACATACTCGTGTGTCTGTGTATGTGTGTATATGAGTATATATGTGTGCGTGTATACGCGTGCAATAAGCTACTATGGTGTTCTTCTATGCACCTGTTGTTTGATTTTCTCAGCAAATAAACCAAAGAAAAATTACTTGAATGAAATCTATCACCTGATCACATGACCGTCGCGTCATTTCCGAGTATATCCACTGAAGGGGATGGGGGTATCCCTTGGGGGTAGAGCTGTCACGCCAACCACGTCAACTGAAATAACTCGTCAAAACCGACAACAGAAAAGAGATTTCATATAATCCGGGCAATTTCATGACGGAAATGAAAAATTGCCGACCATAGTTGGTAGCGTGCAATAGTGCCAGTCTGTGCGAGAAGAAAGAGCGAAATTATCGATTCTGTCTGCGCTGATCGATTGTATTAAGCTGGACACGTTATTAATTATCTACGGCGAGTGCAACCGCATTATCCCAATATTAGTATATCTAATTAAATATATATTCAGATAGACATAGTCCCCCCTCTCACTCTCTCTCTCTCTCTCTCTCTCTATTTATCTAACTCTATTCATAGATTTATCTGTATTCTAGCAGGTTTATCTTTTTATAGAACTACTTTAAACTTTTTATGAATTCATCTATCATTAGCGGCCAATGTGTTAGCACAGTATATTTTATCTTATCATATATATATATATATATATATATATAGTTTTTTTTTTAATGTGGCTGTTTCTTAGTTTTGTTTGAATGGTATCAGAAGGATGTATCTGCGTGTTTAAAATGAGCGGGGCCACCAAATATTTGGGACCATTTCATTGGTAAAGATGTTTAAAACCAAGAGAAAACGGATAAAATATGGAAACACATGTATTAATGGTTGAACAAAAATATAAGACATTCATAGCGTTGAATGAAGAATAAAACGTAGTTTAAAAGTAACACAAAATATTAATATATTTACAAATTACAGAGCATTAAGTGTCCATTTTAAGTGTTCCGTTAGAGAAACGATAAATGTTCATGCCTGTTATTTATGGATGTGTATGTATGTATGTGCGTTGTGTAGCCATGTGTGAGGTTTGGCGTTTATACGTCGAAGTGTGTGAATGTGCGTGTGGCCTGTTGTTCGTGGTTGTACGAATGTGTATGCGTGAGAGTTGATAATTCGTTTAGGCATTTGTATGTGTGTGTGCCCTTGTCAGCAGTGTGTGGTTGTATACGTTGAAGAATTATAGGAGTGTAGACATGTGTGTGTGCGCTGGCACTCCTCGCCTAAAAGTGGGGATTAGCCGAACTTGTCCTCTCTGTTAAGGGTGCGAGAGAAAAAGAGGAAATAGGCAGATTCTCTTGAGCGGTCTCTTTTATATTGTGTGACCAGTAATTTGGCCGACGTAGTTGTGAGCACCCCACGTGATCTACATTTTTTTTTCTTTTTTGCGCCTTTTTGTTAGACTGTCTCTGGGAGCTGATTTTTATGGCCACAGTTTGAGCTTTTGTTGTTGAATATACATATATATTAAGGAGTAAAATATTCCCATTCTGAACGCATTTAAATGTTTAATTTTTAAAACGGTAAAGAGATCAATCTAATGCAGGTTTTTTTTATACATAAAATATTTTTATTAAAAATTCAAATTTTTTATTAATGAAAGAATCTTTATAAGGAGGATACAGACAATATATGTTTTCTTTCTATTTTTAAGCGAACCTCTGTTCTTATTGAAGTCTGGTGTGTAATGTCCGATATAAGTGATGTGCCTGGGTACGCACGGGTAAGTTATGAGTAAAATATTTCCTCTCTTTCAATGCATTTAAATGTGCAATTTTTAAAACGGTAAAGAGACCAATTTACAAAAAAAGCTTCATTGGATTAGTCGCTTTACCGTATCAAAAATAACACATTTAAATGCATTCAAACAGTGAACAATATTGGTTTCATGTTCATTTTGTCAACATATTCGAACTTAATATATATATATATATATATATATATATATATATATATATATATATATATATATATATTTGTGTTATAATGGAATAATTCCAGGAAGAAATCCGGGTATGAGAGCTCAATATGGTAAACAGAGCAAGAATAACATAAAATATAATAACACGAAATTACATAATTGTCGATGCAATAATTTATTTCAACCTTGTGGTTTCCTCAAGCATCGAACTAGACAATTACATTTTTGAGACTGACAGAAAACTGAATTCACCTTCAACAATTAAAATACAACCACTGAGAGTGGTGGTTGCAACCGATCTGAACACCCCTCACAGAGCGAGGAGGAATTAAAATCTTAAATTTTACAAAGGCGATCGAAATGAATCTTATTGTTTTTTTTTTTAATAATAACGTCTGAGTTAATAACACATATTCTTTTGACACTTACGACCTGGTGATATAAACACGTATATGCGCCTCTACACACACACACATATACACATCCTACGATCACGCACGCACGCAACAATATTTTTTTGTGTCATATAAATTCGGCTAGATTTGGAAAAAGAAAGGAAGAAAAAAAAGAAAAGAAGAGAGACAGGCAGGCGTTTGCGTGTCATCAACCGGCTTACAAACTGTGGAAGGTTTACAAGTTTGAATTCTGTCTAGATCCGAGATAGGATATATTTGAAAAATAAAAATTATTTAAGATTATATTTGAATCTAATGCATACACACACAGATGTCAATATGCATCTAAATACAAAACATTTACATAGACATTCTATATTCGTAATATATTAATAATCTGTGTTCTAAACATTCATCTTACATTCATTTTATAATCTATGGAAACCTATAATTATAACCTAATTCATATCTAACAATGTCTAGTGAAAATCTGAAAAATGAGAACCGGTCCCCGGTGGTTTCGCGGTCAATCCTATGTTTTTCGGATGTTCCAAATGGATTTAGGCAAAGATGCAATTTATGATTAGAGTAGAATAAAGAATCCTAAAATATGAGCACAATAATCTTTTAAACAAACGCGATGAGCTTATGCGTGCGTGATCGTAGGATGTGTATATATGTGTGTGTGTGTAGAGACGCATATACGTGTTTATATCACTAGGTCGTAAGTGTCAAAAGAATATGTGTTTTTAACTCAGACGTTATTATTTTAAAAAAAAACAATGAGTTCCATTTCGATCGCCTTAGTTAAATATAAGATTTTAATTCCTCCTCGCTCTGTAAGGGGTGTTCATATTGGTTGCAACTACCACTCTCTCTGGTTGTATTTTAATTGTTGAAGGTGAATTCAGTGTTCTGTCAGTCTCAAAAATGTAATTGTCTTGTTTGATGCTTGAGGAAACCACAAGGTTAAAATAAATTATTGCATCGACAATTATGTAATTTCGTGTTATTATATGTTATGCTATATATATATATATATATATATATATATATATATATATATATATATATATATATATGGGGTAAGGTACACAGTAATTCATGAAAATGAAATGCCGTGGTAGACAAACGAAACCGGTCAAAACTCTTGTTTTTGTTTTTCTCCTGCACTTTAACCTGTCTTCCGTTGACTTATTTTTCACACACACACACACACACACACGTACATACATATATATATATATATATATATATGTATATATATATATATATATATATATATATATATATATATATATATCGTAAATATTTGTCGGATGCATAATTTTTAACACACTTAACACACTTTTGTATTATCGTTGCCGTTAATCACACTACATGAAAAATAGCCGATTTCGTGAAACACTACCTATAAAAAATTGGTCGAAAACTAAACACGGAAAAAATTGTTTATTAATTTCCGTTTATAATTACGGTTCAATAGATATTCATGTCAAATAATTAAAAAAAAACGTATACAATTGTCGAGTTCAAACTGTCTTGTTAATGTGCCAAGAGGAGAGCCCAGACTAATCTGTTAAGCTAAGGGAACCTGTCTGCTACCCTTACTACTTGCAGGCTCAGAGTATTCTATTATTTTATTTTGCTTTCTTTCTAGTAATAGTAGTTGTAGTGGTATAAATATCAGTCGTCTACTTAAATGTACTATTTTGATTGAAGTTAAAATACCCAGGGCCTTGATTATTTATTTAAGTACTATTACAACGTTTTCCTTTGTTTTGCTTGTTTTTTCTTTCTTTCGAATAATAAACATCTCCAAAAAATGTGTTTCGCTAAATATTTTGATATTTAATTTTGAATAAAGCTTACGTAAATTACGAAAACAACGTACTTCGAAATAGTGTTTTTGCTTTGAAATTGACATACTTAAATGTTCACTTATTCATACAACCACATACACATTCTAAAGCACCTAAGGTTTCACGAATTGAAGGAATCTTGTCATTTGTTCTAATAACTCGCGCTTCCCTTGTTTTATCTTTTAGTTCTCACATTTTATGAGCGATGTCTCTACCAAAGAGGGAAACATTGTTGTTTTCTGGGTCGGAATCTATCCATCTTACACATATCTTTGACTAGTGTTTTTTGTTTTTATTTGTGCTCCTTACATCAAGTGGCACCATGTTTTGTCTAGAGCGACTTCTATAAAAATAATACGAATATTATTGATATCTAATCGTTTGTTTTGATTTTTATACATATTCTCAATAATTTTGTGGGTGAATCTTAAAGAAAACTGCAATTACATCATCTACTTACTTTAGTTTCATAATAGAATTGAGTAGATGTTACAATAAAATATGAGAGAATAAGCGGCTGTATGTTATTATCTAAATAAGTTGACTCATTTATCTGTGTTGTTTTTTTGTTGTTGTTTTTTTTACTTTCATCATTTTTAAATTACGAATATTCGAATAGGGTGATGAATTTACCAATTTCTTTTCGAAGATAACGGAGATTAGCAAGAATTAACGATAACAAGTACTGTATGTTGGAGGGCAGCGACATCACTCTGCAAGAAGCTGCAAAATCTAACGTCATCGTCAAAATCATTTCCTTTGACCAAGCTATACATACGACCACGGATCGCTCGTGATTTTAATATTCCCTGGACACATCTGCCTTTCGAAGAAGCTGACTTAACCCTCACCGTGTAAAGGCTTACTATCCCCGTAAATGTTTATCAGTAAACATTTTTATAATTTAAATATGCTTTTGTCGCTTTCATTTATTTTAATGTTATTATTTAGAACCAAAAATACACTTAAAATCAATATATTAGACACAGTGTTTTGAAGTTTTTAACGTTATTGCTATTCTTCCTACAGAATTATATCGGATCATTTCTATTTTGATATGTTATTGATGTAAATTTGTTCTCATTAAATATTTGTTTCATTTAGACTTTGTTTAATTAAAAGTAAGTGTAATATTTATAAAAGCACATTATGTAATTTTCAACATTTCAAATTTTGTGTTTAATGTGCTCTTAAATAATTTCATGAAACATGCTAAAAAATGAAAGAAATTGGAAAAATTCAATGTGATATATGTTAAGTTTTGTGTAAGTGTCGGCACGAAACTTGGTGAGAACTTGTGATAAAATCGTCAAATGTAGACGATATGTAGACGAACTCTTCAAAGACAATCAAAGATAATTGCAACCGACGTCTGTTATCCCGTTGACCTCGTTCATCTGATAAATATCAACACTTTAGGCTTCAGCAGTAGAGCAAAAAGGATAGTAAAGCCGTCGTAAGTTCAAGGTGTGAGGACAGCTATAAATTAACTATCTCTATCTTTTTCCGTCGCTCCGTCCTTTTCGCTTTCTCTCTATATATATCTTTTTTCTATTAGATTGTAAGGACGATTTATCGACTTACTTATGAAAAGCGAATTTATGTTTCTCTTTTGAAACGTTTTATATACCATTTCACATTCTCCACAATGCATGCTTATTTTCTCATACATTTCCATTTTTGGAAATTCAATTTTGAAGCATATAAAGTATTCATGAAGTCTTTAAAAATATGACAAAACAGAAGAGATGCGTATGCTTTTTTATTATGAGTTTAAACTCGGTGAAAATGATTCCCCCACAACTGCCGATATCAATAGAGCTCGCTGAAAATAATGCATGACTGATCTGAGACTACCAAGTGTGTTTCAGAAAATTCGTAGCGGTAATCAGACTCTTGAAAATGAATAGAGTAGAAGAGGGTTGTGTATATCTGCCAATGAGGGTTTAAACGGAATTATTGAACACAAGCCACGTGATTTTGTCAGCGAATTATCTAAGACACAGTATATTAACATTGTCGGACGTTCTGCAGCAAATTTGTAGAGTTATGTTTATCGATAAAAGAACCCCATGAGCATGATATGTATATATATAATGCTGTTTCATATATATGAGGACACACACGTAAAAGGCTACCCATGGAATCGTTAATGAAAGTCACATTTCAATTATATTGAGTACAAATTAACTTATGTCTATGACCAACATGTCAACCAAGTTTCAACCATGAATGTCCAACACCATTTTTATGTGTCGCTAGGCAATAATATGCGATAAAACGTTGGTGATTCTCCTATAGGTAGAAAGTGTGACCATAAAAAGCTGTACACTCAACGGATATTAAACACCAAGATTCTAATCTATACGGTTATTCCGAATATAATGTAATCAATTCATATATGTGTATTTATGTGTGTGAAAAGGCGTATATATGAATAGGCACCTACATGGTGTACTTTTAATTAAATTGTAAATGAGATGACGCAAAAGAATGATAGAGAACCATTATATATAATAATACACATTTGAAAAGTGTTCAAAATACATCATCTCCCTTGATGAGGAGTTTTTTCGCACCCAAAATTAAAGTCTATAAGTTTAGTATTTTAATTACAAATCGCCTAATTACGTCATCCTCCTTCTGTCTTACAAAATAAAGACGTTGATGTGAAAATAATGTAATATCTAACCGAGGTATTTAACAATGGTTGTATTTATGTGATCTTCGTTTCGTTTTGGTGGCAATTCAAATTTATTCGGACATGGTTGTGTGTGTTTTTTCCTGTGTGCCTACGATATGTCGTTCTGATAAAATTCATAATAAAATAAGGTGCATTGTTTGACTTGAAATAATTATTGTATTTAAACCACTCTAACAACTTTATTGTGCACATGATTTAAAAATAATTCATATCGTCATATATATATATATATATATATATATATATATATATATATATATATATATATATATATATATATATATGAGAGTTAGGATTATATACTAGACAGCATCCTTGAGTGTCTTCAGTCTCTCTGTACAAGGGTTTGTGACGACAACCTGACATGATAATACTTCATTTTACAAATAAAATCGGACAAAATATTCAAAATAGCATAGTATTCAAAGCACAAATGATATCCCCTCAGTATGACTACACAACACTGGTATATCCGAGGAATGTTGCAACTTCCCGAAGTAATGTTACCTCATATAAAAGCAATTAGCTGGATACTCCACCAGACTTGATGAATTATTGTCCTGGAATCCGGTAAGGCCGAGAGACCACAAGAAAGTAATCATAAAACATGGTTAACTGGCACATTGCGGAGAGAAAAATTCAGGTTCATAGCTTATTTACACACTCAACGTTTGACATGTGAAGTATAACTTTAATGAAATATTCCAATATCTATGTAAGAGTTATCCCCGGGTAGAGGCCCCTTAATTTATGAGAACGACAAGTGAAGTAAAATAAAACAAAGACAATATATATATATATATATATATATATATATATATATATATATATATATATATATATATATATATATATATATATATATATATATATGCTTTTGTAAAATCGTTTAGAACGTTAAAAACCTATCACACACAAAATCTTCAGACATATTTGTTTTTGTTTTTACATTTTTGTTATTTAACTGTTTTATAGATTGATAATGAATTAATGGTGAGAATAATATGGATGTAAATATTTGGAATATTTGACATCGTCGATGTGTTAGTACATATATTAACTGATGAACGTAATAATTGCAATATTGAGTCAGTATATTTTTTAAAGTTTAGACAAGGTTACATCGAATGCGAATTTAGAGAACTGAGACGGCATTATTGTGTATATTTTATCTATTTCTACATTGGCAGAAAAAACAGTGTGTGGTTCCCGCTCTAAAGATTAGGATGAGTGACATTTGTGTACCAATTCTGAATAGAATTCTTAGATGTCATGTCAAAGTTACAGACAGAAAAGATTATCTTTGAGATTTCGGGAAGGGAAACTGATAAACAAAACGCGAAGTTATTATTTTTTATTTCTTTATTATTATTGACAGAGTGCTGCTTTCTTTGCCAAAAATAAATAATAAAAATAATAAATAACCGATTTAATGAGATACATTTATTTTATTCCGTTTATGATTTCAGCTTCGCCAACACTGTCTAACATATAAAGTAATCTTGTCTGATTTACAAAGTCGGACTAACTAGCAATCCGTCTGACATATCAATACTTGACCCGGATTAGTATATTTTTCGTTTTTTTACTACTGTTTTTATTTTGCTTCAGTTTTTTAAAAATTACTTATCATTAGTAATACACTTTTTAGACTTGAAACATTTCCCTTACACACATAATATTTGTTATACATTAAAGGGAAGTATTCATGCAATGAGTTATTTCCATTTCACTTCTGCAAAAATGTAATTTCAAAAACGCAATACATGTTTTCTAATATTAAAGAGAAGTTTCCAACTCAATTTTACATTATTATTAATAGATTAACGTCGAAAACGAAACCGAACTTTTTAAAAATTCCTGTTTCAAAAAATAATTTGATTACAAAATAAAAGTAACCAAATTCATTTTCGTTTCATCGTAAACAAGTCAGTAATGGTTGTTCTTTTGCTCCCGGGCGTCGCCGTGTTGTACAGCTAGTATACAGGTATAACTTAGCTTTTACACTCAGATTCAATAATCACAAAAATACTATTAAGCACACATCATCAAACTCCTAAATAGTTTAACATTTAAATCAAATCGATAATACTTAACCTGTACTAATAGTCAGCAAATTTTCCGTCTAGATATGCACGTAAAAAAATGATAAAACTGGACACACATAAAGAATCAACGTGTTTATAATATATTCAAAAAAATTAATTTACGAACTGATAAAGATTTAACTTTAATTCTGAATACTTGTTCTTAGCGTTAAAAACACCATAACAAACTCATATTGGTTGAAGACTATACATTAATAATAAATTTATAAAAAACAATTAAAGTGTGCTAATTAATGAGGACTTAACAACGACGGTTTGGATAACGTATATCCATAGTGAAAGAACTAACAGAAGGATAAGAAAATGCAGGTTGCCCATAAAAGTTTAAGATTAATTTTCATTGAAAAAAATGTTGTTTTTTCAAAAAGAGCAGATGACTTTTAGAAATATTAAATCAAACAGTAACACCTAGAGGGTACAAGATTTAGGGTTTTATTTTGAAATGTGAGGACATTTTCCATTTTTGACTATGTTATGAGTAATACATCTTATTACGCCGAGCAGGCAACGATATTAAGCCGTCTCTTTCTCTCTCTCTCTCTCTCTCTCTCTCTCTCTCTCTCTCTCTATATATATATATATATATATATATATATATATATATATATATATATATATAGAGGGAGAGAGAGAGAGAGAGAGAGAGAGAGAGAGAGGGAGAGAGAAAGAGAATGTATGTATGTATGTATGTATATATATATATTTATATATATATATATATATATATATATATATATATATATATATATATTATATATATATAAACGATCGTACGCCGAATGTTTTTTGACTATAAATTCTTGAAAAATGGTCAAATTATATTGATCTAAACTTACATTATATATATATATATATATATATATATATATATATATATATATATATATATATATATATGATTGAAGTTTTGGCATGAAACATATGTGTATAGGGTTTGTATTGAAATATATTATTTATAAGTAATTATTTAAAGTTCCCCCCCCTCTATCTCTCTCTCTCTCTCTCTCTCTCTCTCTCTCTATATATATATATATATATATATATATATATATATATATATACATATATATAAGAGGATTTAATGAATTAGAACATTACAATTGTTTCAAGAATTAAAACATCAAATCTATGTATATATGTATATTTATATTTATATATATATAAGTTTGCAATCGGTGGAATAGTTATATATTTCAAAACTGATGACGCATGGTGAAGACACACACACACGCACGCACACACACACACCCACACACACATATATATATATATATATATATATATATATATATTAAAATATATATTACAAAACTAATTACTTAACCTCACACCAAAGCTTACACAGTAAAAATATATGATGGATTAAAACGCTGACTATATTCGTTAAGAAAATAGTCCGGGTTTTCCCTTCTATATTGATATAAGTGATAAAGCAACCCGATTGAGAAGAACGATCTATAGAAGCCAATTATTGATATAGCTAAGGATTCGAATCGTACGACTGGGAAAAGAATTATATATAGACACACTAATCTTGGTTAAGACGAAACATATATAGATGCAGATATTAAAATATTTATCATAAATATAAATATTAATACACACACACACACACACACACACACACACACACACATATATATATATATATATATATATATATAATTTGTAAATATTTGTAAATGTTTTAAAATTCTTGAAAACGATATCCTTGGTTTTAGCCGAAACAATTGTTCGCCTTGATTAAAAACGTTTTTTTCTTGTGAACATCTATCGTCATCATCATTTTTTAAGGTAAAATCATTAAAATAATTTAATTTTGTAACATAGCTGTAGTCACGCACTATAGAGCTATATCTGACTTCATGTAATAAAATAATCCTACATTTTAAGAATATTGAATGTTGAATTAAAACACACACATACCCCCCCACACATATATATATATATATATATATATATATATATATATATATATATATATATATATATATATATATATACATATACATATATATATATATATAGTAGCCGAAAATAGTATAATTTTATGAGCATTTTTGTAATTTCCTGAAGTTATTTAAAAGAGCTCTTTTTACATTGGAATATTGGCATTTTAATCTTCATTTTCGCATTCAGATTGTAAATGTATAAACGACTAAATGGTAAATCACAAATTCGTACACATTTAATTCGAAACGTCATCAATGATTATGGCAGATCTACAAGGCATTCTAAATACACCAGTTGAAAAGGAAAAAAAGTGTTTTGTATGTTGTAAATTCTAGACGAAAATGCCACCAGAAAAAAGATTATAATTCAAACCTTGATTTTTTTATCGACGAAAAGAAGGTAGCTTATAAATTTAGGAGCTAAGTGATTTGTGAGTCTATTCACAGTTTTTCTTCTCGTTCCCAATTCATCATCCTAAAGGAGGTCAGCTGAAAAAGGGGTCATTTATTCGCCCTGTCTTTCACCGTGTTTTTATGCGAGGCAAAGGAATATGTATCATTTGAACAAAATGGCTGACAACGTCGATAACGCCAGAATTAGGTTTTATGTGCTGAGGTTTTGCGATTATTTATTTCTTTCACGATTAATTTTTGCTTAGCCGTTTATTCCTCCTATCATTTTATTTATTCCTTTGCTACTGAGAGACATCGACTCTATTTAAGCACTGCTCTAAAAGCCCAACGCGTGTTTTAAAGAGTTTAATGGCACACATGTCAGAACATCAAGGCGATACTTTGAATCAGCAAGACCTTGAAATCACTTGAAAGTATCATCAACTTTAAAGATTAACACATGCGAGACGTTTATATTAGTAAACGTAAAGGTGCCAACTATGAAGTGAGTAGCTAAAAAAAAATTCAATTCCAGATGATACTATTAATTCTTTAATATTTATTCGATCTGTCATCGGTTGCCTGTGTCTGAGCGGCGCAGATTACAGCGAATGGCCCAGGATGCAATTGCCACGACCGAACCCTATCCAATTCCGTCCCAGATTTCATCGCAGTGAATCAGACCATCCTTTTCCAGGTCGGCTGAGTGGGAGCTTGATATCGATCGGCAGTCACTCAGTCACCGTTCAGAGAAAGTTATCGGCTAATCTCTTCTTCGACTTGTAAGCTGAATCGAATAATATTTTACGTGATTGAACATGTTAATTCTGCAGCCAAACCTATTCAAAATATGACCTCAACTTATGGAGAAGTCTGCTAGAATGTCAGAATGTGCAGGTAATGCTTGAAATTCCGTACTTTACGAGGAACATCGATCTCTACGTCATGTTAAGTTTGATGATCAGCTCTTTGTGACGTCACTTAAAAAAACTGCAGTATAGATGGAGAATTGGCAATTTCGTTTATCTCAAACAAGTTGATGAAGATGACGATGAACTGTTGCATACAACGGTCCATCGTCATCTTCATCAACTTGTAAAGGCACCTAATCTTTAAAAAGGGTGTCCACATGCGTTTGAAGTCAACCTAACGTTACATGACATTAATAAACATCTTAGTAACGCTAGATAGGAAACCCTTTTGATCGTACCTGATTTCCCGTTAGCAAAAAAAAAATGTTTCGCGTTGACACGTTGTAAGTTGTTGCCTCAAATAATACTTGCGTCTCTTTCCTTCCCTCTTTTTCGGTGTTTAATAAGTCGTCGTCCTAGTCGTAGTGAAGCGGCAGAAGTTTTCATGTCTTTTTCATTTTTTAGGGCTACAATTTACTTGCCTACCCACGATGGAAAGGTTAGACACAAGTGTTGGATATCCAGCTCCCCAGGAACGATGACGCTGGAATAAACACAAATAGAATTTGCTCCAGTCAAGAAGGATTTTCGATTTTCTGACCGCGATAGAATAGATACTACACTTTTATCCTAGCCCGGCGGAGGTCAGAAAGCAGAAAATTGTCAACACCACACTTGCTCAATGGCGTCGTGCTCTTTGAAGCTTTTCCTTTTACGACCTTTTAATAAAGTTACACATTATGTAAACTTCTTATCGCCCACTAACGGTGGAAGGGGATTGAAAGACGAGAACAGAGCTTTGAAAAAGTACGGACAGAACTTATTGGATGACGTGATGCTATCTGATTCACCAATTATAAAAAAAAGTCAGAACACTTATCGTTTGGCTAGACAGAGTTCAAAATCGACTTTAAAATCTAGTGGGAAATGAGCTCTACTCTTTCTTTATACCCACTTTCTGGCAACAGAGACGTAGCTTGTCTCTCTCTACTCTATCGTTATTTCATTGGAAGATACTCGACTGAGCTCAAATATCTCGTCTCTCCCTGTATGATATTCACTACCAAACAAAATATTTCTACATGCGTATGCCTAGCGTCGAACAGGACTTCTACGGAGCACAGTATTGCTTCCCATCAGATTACAACATGGTCGGCTTTCAAATCCAATGTCAACAGATTCCTGTTATGAATTATCCCCATGAGTAATTCGAGCTTGGTACATCCCATCGATCTATCCGAATCTTCTCATAAGGTTCTACCTCTCTATTTCACTGACAACCAGTTCATCTCATTAACCACCATCCTCGAGTGGTATTTGGCCTTCATACATGGTGATTCATTAGTAAACAATGTTCAATTTATTAACTCTTTAATCAATTACTAGATTAAGCTGAAACTCAAATATTTTAAGCGCCGAAAAGTACTGATAGGTATTTTTCCCATAACTACTGGTACTTAAAAGTGTTGCGCGTATGCAATCATTCGCGTTTATAACATTTACTTCGATTTATTTTCTGTATTTTGGGTGTTGAACTTTTTTTTTCTTCCTGTGTCGTTTTACTTTTTCATTTTTTCCTATCTTAACTTTTTATTTATTTTTTCTCTTTTACTGAGTAACTTTTTTCATTTTCTCTCTATATTTCACCCTTTATTTTACTTTCTCTTCTGTATTGTTTTTTCTTGTTTTCTATATCTCTTTTTTCTTTCGCAAGTGTCTGCTTTCTTTTGTATCTTCCTCTTCTTTTTTGTCACGTTCATTAATTTTTCTTTATTTTTCTTCCATTTTTTATTTTTGTTTTGTTTCTTTTTCTTTTTTCGTTTTCCTTGTGTTTTTTTATCTACTCTTTGTTTTTGTTTTATTTGTGTAAGATACGCTCATTCCGTTCGTTTTTCTTCCTTTTTTATTTTTTGCTCTGCTTTCAATTATTCTTTCTTTATTTTTAATCTTCTTATCATTGTTTATATATACCCATGTATTTTATTCTATTCAGTTATCTTTTCTTTCTATTGAATTCAATCTATCTTTCATTGTTCTATAGAATCATCACTTCTCAAGGCCAAGAACCACTCGAGGATAAGGCTTATTAGACAGAATGATTGTCAGCCAAATGATAAAGAACACTATTGGAGTACAACATAGAGCAACTGTATTAACCATGTATTATTTTTTATTTTATTTAGCGTTTCATGACAAGAAGTTATTGTCATTGGAATTGAAGACGATCAGATTGTAATGAGCAAGGGTGCAGCCCCGCAGTTATGTATTCCACAGGCGGGAAGCCTTTGACAAGAAACTATGTCTACGGAAATTACGCCTGATGCTAGGTATCTTGAGGGAGAAAGGAAATTCTTTTTACGTTGTGGGAATGTTTTACAAGAAGAAATAAACGATTGCAGCTCAGTCGGGCACATTCAATGGAGCAAACGGTAGGAAAGAAACAAACTAGTAAGGTCTCTTCTTTGGGAAATGAAGAAGGCAAATGTGGAAATCATCCACCATTAGATTTCGAAGTTGATTGTGTACTCTGTCAAAGTAGGAAAGTGTGGGCGTCTGTATCTCCCCAGATGTGTCAGCAGTATTCCATTGCCGGACATATATGACTCTTGCAGAGGTAGAGGATTGCATCTGGAGTCAGATACTTTCTGGAGCGGTAGAATGATCCAAACATTTTTCCAGCGACGTTAGCAACACACTGGATATACGTCTTCCATTTTACATCAATAGTGACACTCCATCTAAATAGCTTATCAAAATAAGAAGGAGTCATTCGTTTCGACTATGGTTAAACAGTGATTCGTGCGTTGGTTTTAGAGGCGTTGAAAGTAGCAAGCCACTTTGTCCCTCGGACCCACGAGCCTCAAATTCGAAGAGATGCAATCAGCAAGAACGTTCTTCTTACGTATTTACTACATTCTTTCACGTTTCTGAAATGAGGATTGATAATTTGTACTATTTAGATTATTCGGACTACTATTCTCATATTAGTGTTTATTTTGATAACGTTTCGGACCATGTAACTTCCAACTTTCTTCAGGTGCATCTTTTAGAATTAGGGAACTTTCTAGTAAAACTCGGGAAGCTGTACGGAATTTCGAATTGAATCGTTTGTTTAATCGACGGGTGTTGATTTATTCATTCCGTCGGCTATGATTGAGGTCTGCTAATCTTATGGCATTCATTAGTTAAAAGAGCTTATTAAATGTGCAGAAAACTCACAACTAATTGTTAAACACCGATTTTACCTTTTCATGTGAACATTTCTAATATTACTTTTAAGAGTTTTAAACCAAATATTAAACCTAATCTTGTTACTATAATTTCTTTTTGAATATGTTTGGTTGGTGCATGGCTCGAAACGTCGTGAATATAACAATAACTATTAGTCTAAATATAACACAAATCATAGTTTTATCGTCCACAGAATTAAAGTGTTTCATTATAACTTTCTTTGTCATATTGCTTTCTCTTTATTTTTGGTATTTCGTTTTTATTTTGTTTTTGTTCTTTTTTCTTTGTTCTTTTTTCTTTTTCCTTTTTTTCTTATCATTTTTTCTTTCTGTCTATCTAACTTATTTTGTCCTTTTTTTTCTTTCCTTCTTTATTATTTGTGTTTCTTCTTTACTTGTTTTATCTCTATACTTCAGATTTTTACAAATGCATCATTTCTTTTTCTTTTACTTTCATTTCCTTACTCATTAGTTCCTCTTTTAAATATTTTTCCCGCTATTTCTTTCCCCCTTTTCCAGTACATTAACGTCGTAGTGGTGCATTCGTTTTTCCCCCTCTTTCTGTCAACTTGATCTCTCACCCTCTTCATCTCTCTCTCTCTCTCTCTCTTTCTCTCTCTCTCACACACCCACCCACACTTTTCTCCCTACTTTTATGTTTTATTCCATCAGGATACACTTTCAAGATGTACTCGATTTTAGTTTCCAGTTTAAGTAGCGTGATCAGCTCAAGTTTTTGAAATTGTTACAATATCTTTAACATAACAAACGGTTCAGGATAGTTAACAACCGAAAATGGTTGACAGAAACGAAGAAGAAGAAGAAGAAGAAGAAGAAGAAGAAGAAGGAATGGTAGAGCAAATAAGATAAGCGTGGCAAAGGACAAGATTCAAGCAAAAAACGTATTGATGTCACGGCAATGTCAAGATGAACGTTGACACGAAACTCTCGTTGAAGTTGACGGGACTTCACCTCTCCTCGATGCAAATCTCGGCTCAACTGAACGGACGACGCACATTTGATCACCCTCTTGAATTGGTCAGCTTTCATCATGCGTGAAATGGCCTAATGTTTATTTCGGCTAATTATGAAGCGATGCTTGCTTTTAACTGTATTTAATATGCTTATAGATCTGGTGGCAATACTGAATGTATATGCTGATTCAGTAAGATAGCTAGAGCACTCAAAGAACACAACCATCCAGCGAGGTCGTCAAACAAATACCTTTAACTTGTAAGATAGTATCATTACCATAATCTCAAACGTTTTCAAGTTTTTACATATTTACAACTAACTGTTCCTACCATGCTTTGCTCAGGAGTTTTTTGTCTTTCATTTTTGTTTCACTAAATTTTTTTAAGATTAAATAAATACTTTTGATTTTTTTCCTCTGTTTAATTCATAAAAAAAACTAAAAGATGTCCGATCCCAGGACGGATGTAAGCAATAGGTATAGCATATGTTTTTATTGTTCCTTTTAATATTTTGCTGGGGGGGGGGGGGTAGGGACTCGTTTTGTGGATACGTCCTCTAAATGTTTAAGTTAACAAAACTAGTGTGTGCCTACGTTACTCGCCGTCGTTCATAGAATATATATTCCATAATTAATAACAATCTGCTAATTAGTTTAGGAGTAAATAATAACGGTAACGCAGACTGCAGCCTCTATGGTCGTGGCCTCGAATCTCGCCATAGTTCGCCACGCTGATGAGTTGTAGATAGGGCGGAACACGTGTCCGTGGATAACTATACATATATATATATATATATATATATATATATATATATATATATATATATACCTAAATGTATATCTATATAGATAGACAAAAGAAGCAAAGAGTCAATCAGCAAGTGTGTAGAGAAAGAGAGAAGTACTACTTACGTAACGAATTCGGGTAGGGCCAACCGAGCCAGTCTTTTGTGCGAGAGAAAGAGAGTATTGATTTACTCCTCTCCACAAGGCACAAGGACAGTGTTTATCTTACTCCCACATATAAAATGTTACCCAAGGTGTGGTCGGGAAAGTCGGGTTTAAAAATTGCCTGGGCAGCCCCGTCGGCATCCCCCGGTAGGGACGCCTCAGGCAGTAAGCAATTAACTTACTCCTCCCCAAAGAGGGGAGGCAAAGCCTGGGAAGGTTGACCTCCCAGAACTGAACAGGACAGACCCATTGACCGGCGTAAATCAAGACTCGAAAGCCAAGACCACACCAGTATGGGATGCAGTATCCATCGGAACAGATACTACACTTTGATCTTAGCCAAAAGGCGTTATTTAACCCCTACCCACAATAAGAATATGTGACACAAGGTCGGAAAGTGGGATTTGAAAAGCCAGCGCTCGAGAAGGTGAGCACTCTGGCCATTAAAAATTGCCTGGGCAGCCTCGTCGGCATTCCCCGGTAGGGGCGCCTCAGGCAGTAAGCAATTAACTTACTCCTCCCCTAAGAGGGGAGGTAAAACCTGGGAGGGTGGACCTCCTAGAACTGCACGGGACAGATCAGACCCATAGACCGGCGGAAATCAAGCCCCGAAGGCCAAGACAATACCGATCTATGAATTGCAGTATCCATCGGAACAGATACTACACTTTGATCTTAGCCAAAAGGCCAAAACACGATACAACTGTGTGAAATTCAAAAACTTCGTTTAATTTCACGCTATTGCATTTTTTATTTCAATAAATATTCTATTAATAGTGCATAAAAAATAATCATCCAATGTCTAATTATAAAACTACATTGAAGGGAAAAACACACATACATACGGGAACTTGTATCATAATTTAAACGGTTCAGTCAAAATATTAAAAAGACATCTCAGTGGTAGTGGTATTTTGTGATAGAAACTTCGTGTGGTAGCGTGCTACTGTCGTCGTCGTTGTCGCAGACATGACGGCGTACGCGAACCGACCTAACCGACTAGACCGACGGGATGTTGCCGTCACTGCCCATTTTCGAAAACCCTTTGGTGAGAAAGAGAGAAAGAGAGAGAGAGAGAGAGAGAGTCAATAGCTCGCTAGATGAACACAAGTTCAGTCCACCATCCAAATCTATCAAACATAGAGTTTAGGTCCTCCCCCTTCACTCTCGATAGACAATGGATACCCCTGTAAGTTTGCCTGTGCAAGGAAGTATATTGTAATGTATAGATTGCGCATTCTTCAACAACACAACTCCGAAAACAGCATTGTGTCCCATGGCAAGGAGAAGTCCAAGACGATTGGAAGCAATGCCGGTATTAGCAGAGAACTCTCCCACACTGGCATGGTTACCCATTTAGTACTGACCAGGCTCCGCGTTTCTTAACTTCGGTGATCTAACGGGAACCTACGGCAAAATCACGTTGAAACTTTTTTATATATTGAGTTTTATAGAAAAGAAAACGATGTATTGATAGATGAAAAAATGGCTAAACTTATCGGGTGAGCACAGAATATTCTCCAGATTTATAATCTGTTCAATGTTATGTAATTTAAAAATGATTGTAACTCAGGGACGGTCAATGAAAGTGAGAGTATCATAAATTTAACTAAAAAATAAACTTTACTAAAACATAACTTTAGCGAAAAAACATTACTTGATAAATGATCTAAAAAATCCATTCAAAATCAAAGAATTATCTGATATTAATGAAATGTGCAGTGTTCATTTAGTAATAAAGGACTTTTAATATAAAGTATTTATTTTATTAGAAATGACGTATAGTTTTTGATGTGACTGAAATGTATTTACCCACTTCACTTTAAGAACGTCGTATCATACCCATAGTCGACATTCAGTTACCGTTTTTACACTTAGATTATACCCTAAAAGTGCGAATAGAAATCATTTGAAAGGTTGGTTGAAGTAGAAAATGATAGACAGACATTTGAAAATGTTAATTTAAAATTAATAGTTTTGGAAAAAAATTATGCAATAGTTAAAAATAAACAAAACAAAAGTGAAAATAAATAACTTCCGAGTAAACATGGATGAGTCCAGATAGTCATTACAATATGAATAGAAAACGTATATCCCTATAGAATTGCTTTTTAATTTACTTTCTAATTGAGCTAATCAATTAATTTAGTAAAGCGATGTAGGTGGGCTCCATCTACCGGACTAGAAAACTTCTTACGCTTGCCAGTATTTTATATCTCTACAAAGTCACCATTCGCCCATCCATGAAATATTGTTGTCGCATTTTGCCTGATGCCCGAACCTCCAGCCCTTCTCTCTCTTTCTCTCTCTCTCTCTCTCTCTCTCTCGCTCTCTTTCTCTCTCTCTTAAACAAGGTTCCAAAAAGCTTCTAATATAATAAGACCCACACTGTCCACCAAATAACAGACTATGTCCCACCACCGAAATATTGAATCAATGTGCTTGTTTCACAAGTATTTTCATGGAATTTGCTCCGATAAACTTGCTGCGCTGGTGCTTCCTATACGTAAATAGCTATGAGCGACTCGACAATCAACAAAATCCCACCTCTTCCCTTTTACTTTAATAACTTGTTTCCTCGAACTGATAGACTTTGGAAGTCACTATTTGATCCCTGTTTCTAAAATTTATATATATATATATATATATATATATATATATATATATATATATATATATATATATATATATATAACGTAAGTTGAGATCAATAAAATCTGAACATTACTTATATCAGTTCCAAGAATTCAAACAGCGAATATTTGGCGTACGATAGTTTCTATTACAATTCGGAAAATGTTATTTTGTATTACATTTTAGATAATTTCAAAATTATTTTCATGAGTTCCCGCTGATAATGTAATCACATACTCGACTTATATATATATATATATATATATATATATATATATATATAAGTCAGTTCACATTTCCAAAAAATATAAAATTTCTGTGAGATATATTTTTACGGTCCGTTTCATTTGCCAAACAACATTTTTATGTCAATATCGTCTCTGCAACACTACACAATCATCAGCAATATTCACAAAGAGTAAAATATACATATATATATATATATATTATTTTCAATATATGTAAATTATTAAAAATAAATAATTGCATTGGAATAATAACTGAATTCCGTTGTATATGATCACATGATAATTGATTGAAGGTGGTTAAAACAAACAGTCACAGATAAGATTGGACTCTTTAGCGGAGGATATCAAATTAATGCCGATATCATATACGCACGCAGGCTACGTCCACTCCAATTAAAATACAAGATGCCCCCATAAAATGCCACCATTGGAATACTTAATGAAATACACAATACTTTTCTGCAATCCAACTAGAGTTGATTCCTTGCCGTTTCTCTAGGATAAAAGCGAAGGATCTGTTACGTCCTCAGTACGGGGAGTATATGATCCTTCTTGATTGGGTAAGTAATATTTTTGTCCAATTTAGAGTGCCCTTCTTTGAAGTATTGGATATAAAACATTACAAGACTATTGTGTGTAACTTTTCCCCGTAAATATGAACTTGTCCACCAAGTTTTCGTAATGAATGTCCAACACTCTTTATTTTATAGCCGTTTAATGTAATTTGGTGAGACTTTCGATATCGTCCCATCAGTAGAAAGTTTTATTTTGAATCGGCTTCACGCTCGCCGAATCATAACACATACAGATTTTTATCTGAAGAGGCCCATCACATCTCAAATCAGGGCAGTGCCAAGAGAGCAGTGTGGCAGAGTTTATGACGAGTGTGCACGTCGTTTTCAGGTAAGCTTATCATTGAGATGCTAGAAAATAAAGACTGTTGGGTATTTATGACTTTAACTCGGAGGACAAGACAGACACTGAAATATAGTTTAATTTGAGAAATAATTGTGAATGTTATTACCAATAGCATAAATGACATGTTTGGGTCCACACTGCACAATAGTCACAAAGCAACGAGGCAACGTCGGATAAATACACATAGTCTAATTCATAATTAAGCTAAAGTGTGCGTGTCAGACTGTTTTTATACTGCTGCTCTGTTTTAATACGACATGTTTCGAGAAATACAGATAGATTGATAAATGCATGAATTAACAAACATGCACTCATGTATTGTTAGTCAAATTGTAATCAACCTTTTACTGCAAGGCTTGGGAGATGTTTTTTTTGTACAATTTCGGCTTTCCATGTGCGTATGACTCATTTAGACAAATGGTCCAAGAGGACATCTATGTTAGGCGGTTCCTGTACTTAATCTGGTACGAGACTCACGTCCAATTAGTTTCAGCCCCGTGGAAAAAAAGTGTTATACATAGATACTGTATCCTGTCGGAAATACATTTCCAATACGCAGTGAGAGAGAAATAGAAATAGAGAGAGAGGGGGTAGAGAGAAAGAGGGAGAAAGAGAGTTGGGAGTACATATGGTCTGAAGGATTGACATATATAAACATAGATAGATGGATATATAGATAGATAGATAAGTATTAGAGATGTACACAGATAGATAGATAGATAGATAGATAGATAGATAGATAGATAGATAGATAGATAGATAGATAGATAGATAGATAGATAGATAGATAGATAATATTAGCGATACGCACATCATATATGATGGTAAGTATATACACATAGATAAATTGATACGGTACCTAGCTACACAGATAGTTAGACATGAATACATACATGAATACATAGATGCTGACGGATAAACTAGAAATAGATTGATAGATATTCGTACATTTAGATAGATTGATCGAAAGTATGGCCATCTGTCGAGTTGACATCAATAATATAAACTCAGCAATTTAGTGAGCTGATAATTTGCAACAAAGCAACCTTGAAATGACAAAAACTACAACATTTATAAAGAAAATATTTTAAGAAAATAAAAAAGTAAAAAATGGTAAAATGAATAAATTAAGCATAAATAAAGATATTCGAGAAACCTCTTGTACAACAAAAGCTTTTCAAACAATAGAAGTAAAAGAAGACGTCGTCCTCAAAAACGTGAGTGCAAATCCATTTCGAGGATTTTATGAGGCTTGATATCAGATACGGCGCCTTTATGTTAATATGCCGCGAGAACGAGATAAAAAAGAACAACGAGGCCATTTTGAATATTGAACATTAATTTGTCACTTCCGGTCGGCTAATAAAACGTTGGCAAAAGATAACAAGAAATTATGTTATTTTATCTAAAAAAACAAACTTAACAAATGGCAGTAAATATACCGTCGAGATTGTTTATACTGGAAGCCATTTCGAATTGAAGCTTATACGGTTAAAATAATGTGACGGAGAAGATAATAAATACAGGCGAATTTTTTCACTCATGATCCCGTATTGTAAACATTTACCGTCTTATTTGTTTTGTTTATTTTATAATAAAGAGTATATATCTTATGTATACTTTTAAAATAAAAATGTTTATATATATATATATATATATATATATATATATATAGTATGACAAATATATATGGCAAGTAAGCTACACAGATATGTATATGTTTAATTTCCGCAGGAAATCATCAGGCTAAATACTACTACTATTACTACTAAGATCTACTCACGTATTGAGCCCTGTTGACGTAAATACTGAAAATATATACACACTATATTATAGAACCTGATGATATTGTATGTGTATATACATAAGTAATACTTATATATACATATACATATAAATCAGTCGGATGCTCGAAGTAAAGACAGCGTCAACTTGCGTTCTACAAAATCAATATTTCATACTGAATTGCTAGCCATTTACGGACATGTTATGCCTGCATTCTGATTTACTTGCCTTTTTACGAAAACAAAGTTAGACACAAGGTCAGTTTTTTAATGTAGGTGAAATTCAGCTCTCTAAAAAGATGCAGTTTAGATTGGAACAAAAGTAAAAATTGTTTCAGTCGAGAAAACCCTCTCCTTTACTGACCGAAGAGAGAATAAAATAAATGCTGCATCGGAACAGATACTACAGTTTGAACGAAGCCAAAAGGCATGTTAATCTTCTCTTTGTGTTGTTCACAATTTCAAAAAATTAAATCGATTACCTTCTAAATCTGATGAGATAATCTTTCAATAAAAGACTTTTCCAAATATTCACCGTTTATTTTGATTGTGTTTACTATCTAATGAACAAGCTGTGTTTGTTACAAATTAAAAAATAAAATGGCGTCTAGCATTGTTGGGTACGTATTTATCTATTTATTTTATTCTATTTATATAAATACCACGTTTTTAAAATTAAATTCATACACTTATTATATAAACTTACTAATTTACAATTTTCTTTACTATTCTCTGTTAAAATATTAAAATCATATACATATAAATATTGCCTGAGGATTGCGAACACCCATCTTAATCTAATTATTATGACTGTTTATTCACTATGGAAGATTAACGGAAGAGCAGTTTGATTTTGAGTACGTTTTTACTATGTCAGAAAATAGTCATATATGTTATAATTATGTTTATAAATTGGTTTGTGTTAAATATTTTTATGTCTCTCATTTCGAAGGTCATTTTGAAAACTTTACCAGCCACTTGATTCCAATATGCCGCAATTCACATACCAATCTAATAGTGTAAAAATAAATATAAGTTTTAGAATCATATCATTGGCAAGGTAAACTCAAAAATTATTTCCATGCATTCAATTCAAAATTCTATTAATACTTCCATCGATATAAATCTCTACAACATTATATTAAATAAAAATTCTAGTTTTTTACACCACGCTTGACTGTAATAATCAAAGTTAACCTTAAAATGACATTCATAAAACTACATAGATTATAAATGCAGAACAAAAATTGAAGAAAAAAGTCTCCCAAACAATGACGTATATTTCGAATGTCTAAAATCAAATAGGACAAAAAAAACTCCGATCGATTTAAAATTACTAATAATAATTTATTTCATACAGCTTTTTATTCAAAAATATGTTTGTTGTTTTAAACACAGCATTAAAACTCCGGTAATGAGTTTCATGTTATTTATAAAATAAAGCCAGCGTTTGCTTTACACTGACTGCAATAATGTTTACAACTAAACCAATCAAATTGTTCCCTAATATTGTCTAGGATCTATGGTATATTGTTAGTATATATATATATATATATATATATATATTATTTTTAAAAAACATAACATCGTGTAGTGCTAAAACAAATAAAATGTATTTTATCTGCACTTTCGAAAAATAACATTCTCCTTGTCAAAGTAGTGTTTTTCTTTCTTTTATTTCCTTGTAAACGAACCTAATGTAACGAAAACCAAAATGGCTATTCATGAGCCCAGCACGGGGATTCCCTTGGTAATTGCTGAAAAATCCAAAAATAAAACAAATAGTGTAAGAAACACATCCAATAAATGTCACCAATTATGGGGCAATGTAATGTTCTACAAGTATTTTGCTTAATTTTCGTTTTTTGAGTGATTATCGAAAATCTGTAATTACAGTAATTTCTTTTCATTCTAACTAAACAGGTGGACTCAGGTTTGTTTTGAACAAAATAACGCTTTAAATTAGTTAAAATACAATAAACATATCCGGGTTAGGAGAGCAGTACCTTATCTTGCGTTTCGTAAGATGTATTTGTTGCTTATTTGTTGTTCATCTATTTTATTCAGTTAGCTGTCGTAATAAATTTCTTCTATATCACACGTTTGAAACGTTCAAATTATTTTCAGAACGCACGTATATATTCTCTGAAATAATTAATGTCTGTTTGTATTTTTTCGGTTAGAAATTCATTAAACCTAATGCTTATTTTGATGGACAATTTGAAAACTCATGATTGCTACACTATCTGTTGAATCGCTATTTTCACTGAATCTAGTTAAAATGGCACCGGTAAAAATGCACAAGTTGATAAATAGGAAAACATGATTCAAAAGAAAAAATATCAATGAAAATATGATAATGAGTTTATCAACATTGAGGATACAATACGTTAAGGAGAAAACATAAAAGTACCCCCCACAAAAAAAAGAAGATTCTACATTTTTACTGTGAACATACTGAACAAAAAATAATTATTATTTTTATTAAGAGTAAGGGATTTGATGCGCATATAAATTAAACGTAAAATGATCCCCCTTTCCAGTCCATTCTATATTTTGGGGGCAGTAAATACATTATTAACTTTTAGCTAAAGTTGTAAAACCACACGTTTTAAAACGTAGAACCCGCCCACCCGAAAATGGATAATTTTATGTTAAAATTGTATGCAAAACTGATCTATGAATCTGCATTCTAAAATAGTTGTTGTGTTTTCGTTCCGCGAAAGATGAGTAGTACATTACATAAATTGTTTAAAAAATGCAGTATTTATAAAGCACAGGAAAAATGTTTACAAATTAAATTTTAAAAAAATGTGTTAAAAAAAATACAGACAAAGAGTTATTTATAATTGTAAAAAAATGTTAAAGTTTTAATATAATTTTTTTTTTTAATTAAAACAAATTATTTGTTTTTACGCGTTTGAATTATTTTGGTGGGGTTTTGTCCGCTTTTTGTGCGCTTACATCCGGTGAGATTTTGTCCTACCACCACTTTCCAATCATATATTATATATATATATATATATATATATATATATATATATATATATATATATATATATATATATATATATATATATATATATATATATATATATATATAATTATTTATAAAAAAATTTGCAAATTAAACAATATACTCATGTATTCAAACCCCTATACGAAAGTCATATTTGACTCAGTAGTCGCTGCGACTACTGAGTCAAATATGTGTCTACCACGCATTGCCGTTGTAATGGGAGAATAAATTAACGTCTAAATAGGAAATTTAGCGGTCATATGAGCTAACCTTCACGAGTATTGAGTTACACTAAAAATAACGGTTTGTTTACTTGCTTAATGTGTCCAATTTAGCGAAAGCTGTTAATAATTATTTATAAATAATATTTTCAAATGTATCCATCTTCGAGGAGACAATCCGTACCGGGTCCACGGTTCGATCCCCCATACGAAAGCTTCTAAGCAAATATAAAGGGCAAATTCTTACCCATACATCATACTTACTCACTACATTGCTAGAATGGACAGTTGAAATAGTTTCAATGCCTTCGAGGGATTTGACAGAACTTACTGTGTAAAACGCCGGACTTCAGATTCCCTTCAGGGTTAGACCCAGAAGTCTTTAATATGTGAGCGTATCCCAACAAGTCAGTGAAGCTTTCAGACCAGAATTTTTCTTATTTTAGCTGAACTGTTTTTTCCCCGACAGATGAACTTCATTTACACAAACATAACATATATAATTACGACCTGTTAGACTTACCAATAAATCATTTAAACTCGCACATAAAAACAAATAAACAACATAAAAACAAATGATTTTCTTAAAATTAAAAAAATATATATATTTAATTTCTTTCTTTTTTTTACAATTAAAAATAACACTTTGTCTGTGTTTTTTTCCCCCTGACAAACATTTTCTTATTTTATTTTCAAACATTTTTCCTGTACTTTGTAAATACTGCGTTATTTTTAAGAAATATGTATCCATGATGCATTTTACACTTATAAACAAGCCGCGCGTGCTTGGTCCCCCTCTGTATGTGACTCGATGTGGCGAGTGTAAAATGCAATAAATTTGGGCAATTTGGGGCATTTTTGACCCCCCTTTTACCCCTTAGGGGCGCGAACCAGAATTTCTCTGAGGTCAAGAATGCGCATTTTATATCCAGAACAATTGCCTCTACATTTTGGCAAAGTTTCAGAAAAATTGAATGGATAAATCAAACGTTATGGGAGAAAAGGGTAATTTTTTGCCATTTTGAGAGCTTTTGACCCCCTGGGGGCGCGAACTAGATTTTTCCCAAGGTCAGCGATACTAATTTTCTATTAGGAACAATTACCTCCACATTTTGGCCAAGTTTCAGAGAAATTGAATGGATAGATGAAAAGTTATGGGGCAAAAAATGTCATTTTTTGCCATTTCGGGGCTTTTGACCCCCTGGGGGGCTAACCAGATTTGTTTTCAAAAATCGGAGAATGTCACTTTATTACCTGACCAAAGTTACAACTTCATGCAAACTTTTAGAGAAATTCAATGGATGGTTGCGGAGAAAAATCCGGACGGACGGACGGACGGATATGCCTCAAACATAAGTCCCCCGATTTTATAAATCGGGGGACCAATAAACTTATTCATACGTGGAGGGCATAAGATGGATCGGACTTAGTTGGCTCTTCTCATTGCTTTTCGCTCATTAAATTTTAATCATTGTTTATTCCCTTTTTAATATTCGATAACGAAAATAAGTCTCACATCTGTAAAGTGAAGTCCTCGTGCCTCTAAGTTACATTAGACTAATGAAGGGGCTCATTAAACAAATAAATCCAAAATAATGTTTATCCGGGGTTCTGGTCAGTCTCTTATCGTTACCCCAGATTGAAACCCCTGCTTTTCAGGGCAAGTGATTGCTTCTCCTTGTACATGCGTAATGATTGAGCACATGGGCATGACACGCACGAACAGGCACCTTGAGATGCATTCGTGCGAGAAGATGATCAAAAGATTAAGTTGGTTGAGGTATGAAACCAATTGGAGAATCAAGTAATATGTGAAGCAGTTGTTCTGTTTGCGTGAATAATCAAAGCAGTTTTGTAATTTTATTGTATTTACTAAATATTTTCAGTGAGTTGACGGCATGGTTACCTATGAAAGGTCACAATCGTGTCACTCTAATGAATAGAAAATGTATCGCTAATTCGATCTATCTATCTATCTATCTATCTATCTATCTATCTATCTATCTATCTATCTATCTATCTCTCCCCTTTTCTCTCTCTCTCTCTCTCGCTATATATATATATATATATATATATATATATATATATATATATATATATATATATATATATAGGAAATGAAAAAGGAAAGAAAAAACAAGAGACATATTTTTTTATATATTCATCAACGTCTCGTCTTTATTGTAAGACTTGCTCAGGATGATAATTTGAAGAAAAATGCCATGCAAGTACATCGAAATTTTGGGTTTACATGATAGAGTGATGAAAGAAAAGTAGTAGCCGTGGCTACTGTGAGCGCTGGAGGAGAGTCCAGGTTGCGAGAAGTGAGTGGTGGCGAAGAATGAAATGAAAATGGAAAGATGTCAGCCCCCCTTTTTATCTCTTCCACCCTAAAGCAAATTTATTAATATTCCCACACCTCCATATTTCACTGCTGCCGTAATGCTACCCACTCAAAGTTTTCCATATTCATTCCATGACTGATATGTTTCTTCAAATTATCATCCCGAGGAAGTCTTATAATAAATACGAAACGTTAATGAATATATTAAAAAAATATCTCTTGTTTTTTTTTTCTTTTTTCATTTCCCATTACGTCGGATAACTTGTATCTATTTTCGATCGTTGTATTACCGATTATAATTTATATTTGTAAGCTTGTTTAAAAATTTTATAAAATAAACATGAAATTGCTTGATTTATTTGAGTTTAAATAAGCGCAAATAGTTGACGCTTCGGTAAGCGAAACAGTTGAAGTACGTCTGGAACTTATGATAGCACGGACCGGGGTAGAAGTTAAGACGAAAGAACAAACCTCCAGTAACCGAGATAGATCCGACCAGATATCTTAACTTACTAACACAAATCGACGTATATTAACATTCACTGTGGAAAGAAATAATCAGATTACTTATGTGACAGTTTTGCCGCCGATTGAATCAACATCGGAGTACTATAGTTTCAAAAATAACTGTTCTTTATGAGTTCAATAAAGCCGCATATTATCGAATACATGTGTTGTAATTATTTCGACAAATACCTGTATAATTCTATACATGTTATATATATATATATATGATAAATAAAGGATAAAATACTTCCGACGGAATGAATTAAAAAAGAAAAGCGGAATACCTAAAACTGAAAGTTTCATCCAGCTGTTACTTGGGCTTTATCAAGAGCGAAAAAGTTAAAAACCATGTTCTTAGCCACCTTTAGCTGATTTGGGAAATAGCTGTGAGGAATTGAATACTGTTTCGGACTGAAGATTTAGCCGTACGTCTTCGAATCCTGCCAGATCCATAGCAAAACTTTACCTGTGGATGTTGGGAAACTGAATGTGCTGCTTACTTTTTGTTCTAGATTTAAAAGGTATATCTGTAAAATCAAATCCAACAACAGAATCAATCAAAGGAAAACATAACGTACTTATTTATACGAATAAATGAAGATTGCGTATTTTTGTTAGATTTTTTTGTGTGACTATTTTATTGCATAAAAATTTCGTAGACGTAGTAATTCGGAAAACACAGCCTTTTGTAAATTATTCAGTATTATTACGTGCTAATGAGTTGCTAGGCTTCTCATAGCTCGAGCATGGTGTAGGATTATACATTTATAGAAGTAATTATGCATCTCCCTGGTCGCATATTTTTGCTAGTATATATGGCGAACGAAAATACACTACACCTTCTCCAAAGGGGGCGGTAGTACCTGGGAGAATGGTACAATGTCATAAGAACAGACACTACAACCTGCCAAAAAGCGAGAGATGTTAATCACGGGAGGAAAGTATCATGACCACATAACATATACTACACTTCTCCCACGAAATAAGAAAAAAAGTAATTATTTGGATGATATCATCATGACGAACGAACATATGCTACACTGACTCACAAAGGAAGAGGTAATACCCGGGAAGGCATAACAAAATACAAGATAGTGCATTAGTCTGTAATAGTATAGTTCCAAATTCAGACTAACAGATATCAAATCTCCATTGGTAAGAGACAATGGATTTGAAATAGGAATGCACATTTCGCGACGGTATTTATGTAGTAAATTACGAACTCCATCGCAATTCATTCGGCCTCATTTTAAAATGCACTGAATATTTGAGAAAATCACACAGGAAATAAGTATCAGTTAGGATGAAATTTTTTTTGTATATCACCTTCGTTGTAAAATTTAGACTATGTTGTTGGATTTTCTGAAATTGTTTTCGCATGGATGTTTCGCTGATTCGTCCACAGATGCTGTCATGCTTCTTTCCATTGTATCCGAACTATGCATTTCTTCTCATTTAACTTTTCATCGGAGAGACTTAAAGGACAATGCACGATCAACGGGGAAACATGGAAACAAAAGATGAACTTAAAACCGGAATAGCAAGTCGTGTGCCTTTTTTTCTGTTTTTGTATGTCATGAAAGAGGACAGAAACAGTTTAGCGAAATTAAAAATGGTTGTATAAGGTTCTCTGATAGAAACAAATCTTTCATTTCGACTAAGAAGACAAGAAAAAAAAACATTGTCCCCAGAGAGGTCAACTGTGACATCTGCTTGTTGCCAAGTTTTTATCTGCCGCGAGACACGTGCGCCTGACGATGTGTTTTCGCGGGTTTAGTTGGCAGCCATCTTCGTGGATTTCAAATGCAAAGATTTGATTGGCCAGCAGATTGCAGCCATTTTTTTATAATTTTTAGTGACTATCCATTGTTATTTGTTGATGGATGAGGAAGAAATCGTCTCTTTTATTTATTTATTTACTTATTAAACTATTTTCCTCTTGTGCATTTACATTTTATCACGTCTCATGGCTTATTTTTTATTATCCTTTGTTCTTTTCTTTCCTTCTTGTCACGTCAGCAATTTGTACATTTCTATTCAGACGCTGATTTGCATTCTCCTCAAGTTTTATCTTTTTATCTTCTCATTTCTCTTCTGATTTGGTCTAGACAGCTTTTTACTGCTTCAACTATAACCTCTTGCCTATTTCTAATATACAATGTATCCCCCCTCCTCTTTGTATTCCTAATTTTGCTGTTCATCTTTACTCCACTTTTCCATCATTTCTATTCTATTGACGTTTATTTTAATAATAACTATCTAACCTTATCTAGCGTTGCCCGGAAGTCTATGTGTTCCTTTTGTTTTGATTTCTTTTTAAATATGCATTTTTTTCTCAAATATATTTTTTAATATTTAAATATGATTTTAAAAATGTTACCGTAATTATTACAGTATTTCTGATTAATAAATATTTAATCAACGAAAATGTTATAAAAATATAATTATTTGTTATTCATGGTATGTCGTTTTCATTTTCATTCATAAACACCGCTGAATATAAATAGCTTCCAAAGCTTTCAATGTGGTAATACATTATTATTTATTTTGAATTTATAAATCTAGTAAAATTACATTTTATTTCCCAGTTCAAATATTTCCGAATTGCTGTAAATTTTCGAAGAATCACTAACAAATCAAGTTTTGTAATAAACTAATATTGAAATAGTAGAAACGAACAAGTTTTTTTTTTGTACTTTAGGTAAATAAACCATGTGTAATATAAATTATATTAAATTGTATTAAAAAGCGGATTTTAAGTTGTTTTAAATTATTAAAACTTGTAATACTCTTATAGTAATATATGATTAACCGTTGGACTATTTATGGTCATGGAAGGAACCAGTATTCGAAATAACACTTTTAGAAAAAAGACAGTTGCACAAATGACCGAAATGAGTTGATTCGAAAATTTGCCGTGCTATAGTCGTTATTGTGAATAGATTTTCTGTCCAGTCAATCCTCCGTAAATATGTTAATAAAGAGACGGTGGTTACTTTGTTCGTTTAATATACCTATAAATGCTATTGTGGGCAATACAATACAATAGATTATTTTGCGTCTTTGATTATCAACACATGTTTTAGAGTCATAAAGTGTTCTTGTCATTGTCAATTTAGAAACTGTTGCACATTGTATAGCGAGTAAAATTTGAAAATGAGTTCAAAAATACTAACTTTTAAAAGCACAAAGAATGTTATTATGTATACTAGAAAAATATGCTCCTTCCGGGCGCATATGTTTGCTAGTATATATGATATAAGTGTTGAGTTTTCTAATGAGCATATGATTGTGATAATGTGTTGTTGACGTACAGTACCACCACCACCCCACAAAACGAAGAGTTAATATCTGGGAGGATGATCTGATAGCAGGAAAACATATACGACAATACCTCGTAATGCCTGGGTAAGTTGGAATCATGACAATATAACAAATATTACACTACACCCTCCAAAAGTCGAGGTAATGCCTAAGAGGAACAAAACAGACACTATCTTAACACCCCACCTCTATAAAAAGGTGAAAACATGCCTGAGAGAATGATATAATGACTACACTACTGCCCCTAAAAGAAGTTAATACCCGAGATGTGGTCTAATGACGACAGAACAGGTACTACACTACCTTCGTGAATTGAGCATTAAAATATAGGACAATAGTAGATTAATAGAAGTTATAGTATAGGTTCGGATTCAGACAGGAAGATAGCTAATCGTCATTCGTAATGAATACCATATATATCTACTTGGAGTTGTCCAGGAGTATTTTAACCTTCTATTTATTCTTTCACATTTGTTGCCGTTTTTTACCAAACTATTATTATTTCTAACAGAATGTTTACCGCTAAATTTAATTATCATGAAATCCAGTGTTACTGAAGTTATTTATTGAACTGAATTGCTATGCAACTATAACTAGTTTTGTTAAGAAACCGTTTATTTGATGGGTATTTATGAATTAATTGGGTGGTAATTGAATTGCTTACAAAACTTTGTATCTTTTAAGACGTGGGGAGTTTCTAATAATTGTAAAATCAGAAATGGATTACCTCCACCAATCTCAATATTGCTGCGTTCCTTTTACATTTCCCAAAATAATCCATTCTATTTTAAACTGTTCAGAAATATATAAAAGTGCTGACTTCTTTACTTAAGAAACTGATGGGTTTTATTTTCTGATTTAATTATTTTTATAATTTGATTTCTACATGTTCGTTTTATTTCATGCTTTATTATTTTAATTACACAAATAAAATATAATAATTCAATGTGTAATTATAAAGTAACGTTTACGCGAGAAATACACAAACAGAAAAAATAATTACTAAAAAGATAATAAAATAATATGTTTCTTTTATTTCTAAATAATATTATTATTTAATAACTTTTTTATAATAGAAACAATGCAAATAAAATGATGATTACAAACCTTTATTTATAATAGAAACAATATAAATAAAATTATGATTGAATATTTTTTCGCAATAGAAACAATATGAATCAAATGATCATGAAATAACTTCTTTTATAATAGAAAAAATATTGTTTTTAACAAATTGGCATAAAAGTTGTTACTAAATACAAAAAACATTTCTTCATGAAGTACAAAACGTTAATGACTTTTATTACATAATAAATGTGCGTTTCTAAAGTAATATAAGAACACTAGCAGCGATATCCGGCGTTGTCTGGGATATAGAATAACATAAATTTGGTTCTCAAAACATTGTGTGTATGATACTTGATTAAAATAAATCCTTACTTCTAGTTGATACATTTGGACACTATTTATGTTATTACGTAAGTTCGACATGATGTATTCTAATACACATTTATTTTACTTCACCAATAATTAAGTTGGCCGCTTGTGACAGCAAGTAAATTTCGATAAATATAAATGAGATATCTCGTAAAATCTTATCTTTTTGAAATTTCATCGCCCAATAGACACAGTGAGACACTACATTTATAATATACTAGAAGCATAGCCGTCCTAAGATGTGTATTCTGCTGGTGATTAATAAAATTAATTCACCACTATTATGTTTCTTCCCTGAGATTAAAATCAAGATACATAACTTTAAGTCAAGAATCGTTATTCAAATTTCGTTAAAAATCAATTATCATATTTTAATTCTAGAAAAAAACCTCTCAAATTCGGGGCTTAACCTAGATGGGTTTTCAGTAGAAATTGGAACTCAAGAAATCTTGTCTAATTAACATACTAGAATCATACTCGTCTAAGATTAATTTACCGAAACGAATAATTGGTTGTTATTTTTATGTTACTATACTAAGATTAAAATCAAGAGATATATATATATTCTAGTAAATTTAAGTCCAGAATCGTTATTCCAATTTGGATACTCGAGAAAATACCTCAAATTCAAGGCTTAAACTAAAGGGGGTCTTCACTAGAAATAAAAATGAAGAGAACCATGCCTAATTGATATCCAAAAATATGGATCTTAGTGAAAACAAACTGGAAAGTATTGCAATGGAGGGCAGTATCTACTCATGTAAGTACAGAAAAGGAATTGGAATTTGTAAATATGCATGAACTGAAATTTAATAACTATATTAAAAATATCATCAACGTCAGAGGTTGCTTAACTTTCCCAAGGACTTGCAGATTCTCTTTACTCCCATTGCATAACAGTACATTAAATGAAATGCAAACCCAAGTCCCAACCTTTACGCTTAGCAGCTGTTTTTCAAATGGCATGATGATAATTTTCTTTGTTTTTTACACACTCAATGATGAGAAAAATGAATTAGTGACGGACACTTTGTTTGACATATATATTCATGTACACCCTCCGTTACAAATGACGCCATTGTGTATTAGTGCACCATACCCATACAGAATCATAGAATTACGTCAGAATTTTAATTTTCATATTTAAATTATGATTATGATTTCATGATGACCTAAATATGAACACCTACTCTTGACTTTTTATTTATAGTAGAGGATTTCTTTTCGAATACATTTCAAACAGCGGTCGTTGTCTGACAAGTTAGTTGCTTTCCGGCTACCCCTCACTGCGGGAAACGTTTTTGCACATAGGCTAGAAAATGAAGCGTGTTTTATTCACTAACTTTGGTATGCTGTGGCGTATATATTATATTTATTATATAAAAACAAAAAATAAAACACATATGCCTTTATTATAGAGTGGAGGATAAGTTAGTAATGAATAAGCAAATGAGACTTTTATATAATTAAGTAAAACAACTCTTCCACATTTTAAATATCGTTTAGAAATTTTTCAGTTCCGAATATGGAATATTTACTAACTTAAATCAAACTTTTCTTTCATGTAAAACTTATTTAAGGTGAAACAGATCATCAAATGTTGTGTCGATTTGAAGAAACGAGTGATGGCTTGAAAAGGGATATCAATGATAAATATTTAAAACATGGAAAGTTCAAATCAAACTTTTCTTTCATGTAAAACTTATTTACGGTGAAACAGATCATCAAATGTTGTGTCGATTTGTAGAAACGAGTGGGGGGTGTTAAAAACAGATATCAATGATAAGTATTTAAAACATGGAAAGTTCAAATCAAACTTTTCTTTCATGTAAAACTTATTTACGGTGAAACAAATCATCAAATGTTGTGTCGATGTGTAGAAAAGAGTGATGGGTTAAAAACAGATATCAATGATAAATATTTAAAAAAATAGAAAAGTGGTATTTATATTTTTCTTTTATTTCATACTTATTTTCCGTATCTTCTTTTTCAGGAATAGTCTAATGTGTATGTGGTGTCACTTTCTTCGAGATGAAATCTAAGGAAATTATGTGGATGCCCTTCCTAGATGAAACCTCATAGTATTAAGGGGTTTTCCCCTTAATACCAATTACAATTGCAAATAAATCAACACCGGCGAATAATTACTACAACATGCCATTTTATCTCATACTGACCATTGTCGTTACCGGTTAAGGACAAAAGAGAGATAACCTTATTTTTTTTAAGTATTCATATTTAAGACATAATTTTTACAATATGCTCGACAAGCTTTACAGTCGATTTCTCTATTAAAAACTATTTTCAAAATTTTTGGATGAGGATACTTCGGATTCACACTTTTATTTCCTGTTTTTCTGTTCACACGCTTTCTGAAAATTGAACTTCTGACTACGCCAGACAAGCAATTCTTACAAACGTAAAATAATTGTTTTAAACTTGCTGAAATACCCAACCTTCAATATACGAAATTTATTCAGAAATGTTCATGCGAATTTTACGAAACATCAAATCTCTAGGTCAGTTTATTCGTACCAACCATTTTAAAGAGTAGGCAAATTATAAATATTTACAAGCAGGAACTTCTACGGTTGCTTTCTTCATTTGTCTATAGAATTTACTATTACTATTAATATAATACAAGTATGAAAGGTGTTATACACTAGTCTTATTATAAGCTTAATATTATTTAAATAAAAAAATATGTTTATATTTATTGATATATGCAATGATTTACACTTTTTTAAATTAATGTTCACAATAAATATCGTCCTGCTAATTACCGATAGTTTTGGCCAAGTTAAAATTCTGTCGGTTTCATATCATAACTTGGTCCATCGTTTAAGTATAACATTCTAGAAATAATTTGAAGAATTGAATGCTAACAACATAATCGAGCAAGTAAAATGTCGTAGCATTATGATTCATAAAAATGTACGCTTTGACCGTGAAAACAAAACTCAGCTAAATATCCTTAACTAAATGAGACGAAATTAGTAACCTTTTTTTAATTTATTTTTACAATTTAACTCTTAGTAAAGTTTCATCCTATCTTTTGATAAATAAAATATCGAAGTTTTTAATTCATTAAACAAAATATGTAATACTTAGATGCGCATTAAATTACATGAAAATAAAAAGAATGTAAAGGGTGTGTTGTGAAGGCTCGTTAAGAAAACGATGCTACTGAATTCAATTTCAAAACAATTCATTTTAAAATAACGACAGTTTAAATGTTGACTTTAGCGACATAGGTAAATCTTAAATTACCCTTCGTTTTTCATGATCGGACGGTTTTATTTTTAAGAATGGTGTGAAAGTAAATAATGTATTACACACGTAAATATATAAATATTTTCTAATGTTCGTTTCCCCGGAAAGGAAACACGTGACATTAAATTGTGAATATGTTTCTTTGTATCGTAATATTTAAATTTTAGATTTTGTTTTTACGTTGTATTTTGATTGTTTAAAATAGTTTTTAATGCTTTTGTTTGCTTTCTTTTTTCATTTATTGGGTTAATGTCATCTCTTATTCCATTATTTCGTTATTTTCTTGCGCCAGTTCTAATCGGCTTTTATGTTTCGCGCCTTCCATCTCTGCAAATGGCTCTTATTGTTTCAATATGGCTGACATTCGCCATTCATGCCAATCAGTCGCCTGACCAAATCCTTATTTGCGATAAGCGACACAGTTCCGCCGTTCTTTGTTCTTCTTTACCCTTTCTCCTCTCACATCTTTCTTTCATTTCTTCATATTCGTGTATATGTTTTTGTATTTGTTTTTCTGATTTGTTTTATCTGTAATCGTTTATTTTCTATACAGATTGTATCCTTTTTTCATTCATTCTTTAATATTTATTTTGCGTTTATTTTCCACCGAGTTTATTTTGATTTTTAAATGTTTTTTTGGTTTCAGCTTTATTCATCTTTCTTTCTACCTTTTCGTGTCTGTTTCATATTTCTTCTACCATTCTATCTTTTTCCATTCTCTTGTGATGATTTCAGATCCATCGGTTGGTCAGTTTGTCACGATTTAGATAGCAATGACATTGGCATCCTTAAACATGCAGTTTAATTGGACACATCTAAATGTAGATGCATCCAAAAATATCAATAAGCGATTATCTCCGTCTGCCCAACGATAATGTTTCAAGTATCGATTAACGCGCAGATTGAGTAAACACATTTATGAGAGATTCAATGCATACGTTTATCGGTCACGCTTTGAAATAGAAGTTGTCTGCTTTATATGACTTTATTTCTAAATAGCATTTCCGTTAGTCTCTCAAGCTTTATTTTGAAATAGAATGTTATTTGTTCTTTCACATTTTAGTTTGAAATATCATTTTCCATAGCTTATCACACTTTAGTTTGAAATACAGTTTTCGATAGACTGTCAAACTTTAGTTTGAAATATAATTTTCGATAGACTGTCAAACTTTAGTTTAAAATATTTTTTTCGGTAGTCTGTCACGCTTTAGTTTAAATTAGCGTTTTCGATATCCTGTCACACTTTAGTTTGTAAATATTATTTTAGATAGCCTGTCACACTTTTGTTTTAATTAGCATTTTCGATAGCCTGTCACGCTTAAGTGTTAATTATCGTTTTCGATAGTCTGTTACGCTTTTATTAAAAATATCATTTCGATAATCTGTCACACTTTAATTTTCAATATAATTTTCGATAGTTTATCACACTTCAGTTCAAAATATCATTTTCAATAGCCTGTCACGCTGTAGTTTTAAATAGCATTTTCAATAGCTTGCCACAATTTAGTTTGAAATAACATTTCGATAGTCTGTCACACTTTAGTTTAAAATATCATTTTTCATAGACTGTCACACTTTAGTTTTAAATATGATTTCTAATAGACTGTCACACGTTTATTTGAAATAGCATTTTCATTAGTCTATTATGTTTTAATAAGAAATAGCATTTACCATTGCTCTGTCAGGCTTTTTTTTAAGTATAATATTCACTTGAGTGTAAAACTTTCTTTGTATATATCATTTTCGTTCATCTGACAGTCTTGAGTTTGAAATATTATTTTTGTTAGTCTGTCAAGTTTTCGTTTGAAATTAAATTTTCGTTTTCTGTCGAGATTCCGTTTAAAATAACATTTTATTTGCCATGCCACATTTTGGTTTGAAATATCATTTCCGTTGACCTGCCTTGCTTTATACTTTGAAATAACATTTTGGTTGACTTGTTTCGTTTTATTTTGAAATAGCATTTTCGTTTTCTGTCAAAATTTAGTGTTAGAAAAGAATTTCCATTGAATGTTTATGTTTTAGTTTGAAATAGCATTTTCGGTTGGCTGTCATGCTTTAGTTTGAACAAGAATTTCGTTGGTCTGCCATGGTTTGCTTTCAAATAGTATTGTTGTTATTCCTTCAACGATTAATTTAAATTAGCGTTTTCGTTCGTATGTATCGCTTTAGTTAAGAATAAAAGTTTCGTTGGCCTATCACCCTTTTAGCGTTCAATAGCGTTTTCATTGGTCTGTCAAGCTTTTGTTTGAAATAGCATTTTTATTGATCTGCCACTTTTTAGTTTTAAATTGTGTTTTCGTCAGTCTGTCACATTTTTTTATTTGAAATATATTTAGTTGGTCTGTCATGTCGGAATAACATTTTCGTTGGTCTGTCATGCTTTATTTTAAAATGGCATTACTGTCAGTCTACCACCTATTAGTTGAAATTACCGTTATCGTAAGTCTATCAAGTTTCAGTGTTAAATAGAATTCGTGTTTACCTGTGAAGCTTTTTTTGAAATAGCATTTTCGTTAGTTAGCCGCGCTATAGTTTGAAATCGAATATTTGTTTGTCTCCCAGGATTTACCTTGATATATCATTTTAACTGGCCTGCCCGGCTTTAGTTATAACTAGTATTTTTATTGGTCTGTGGCGTGTTTTTAAGTATCATTTCCCTTTGTCTGTCAAGTTTTAGTTTTAAATAACATTTTCGTTGAATAATCACACCTTGTATTGAAATAGCGTTTTTATCGTCAGATGCACAGATCAAAGTGGCGCATATTAATACATTTCGATGAGACACTGTTTTATTCGGTGGCTATTCCACGCTAACGTTTAAAACGGAATAGTTGTCGGTCTGTCACACGTAAATATAAAACATCATTTCCATCGCTAAACGGACAAATTGAATGGAGACATGTTTGCAATGTCCCTTCATATTTCATTATTTTTAACATGTATTCTTCTTGTAAATTTCTGATTAATTTGTTTTCTTGTATTTTCATTTTTATTATTGTCACTTATTTTTCTTATCTTTTTTTCTCTTCATTTTTAATCCTTTTCGTCCATTTTTGTGTGTTCTTACATCGCATAAACCTAAATTATTTCTCCCCGACTTCTCTCATTTCAAAATACGGGCACATTTCCCTTCTTACCAACCGACCTTTCACCGAATTGATCGACCCCCAAATACCCAACACCTTCACAATAGCTCTTAAATACCTTCCCTTCAATCCTCAGTTATTTTTTTTACTTCCAACATCACCCCCATACACACACGCACGCACGCACGCGCGCACTGGCCACGTAACAAACACTCTCATAACTAAAGCGTAAAATCTAAAAAAGAAAAAGAAATAACTGAAATAAAATGAATTCCTACTTCCTTACAATACCGTTTTTGCCGCTTTGGACGAACCACTTAAATAGTGAGTCTAACTCTCTATTTCTTCGACCATTTCTTTTTTCCTGACAGTGTTTGTTCAACTTCCCGTAGGAATTGTCCTGGCTCTACTGGCCGTAGCCCTGTAACAATAGCAAAAACTCCTAACCTGAACCTCACCCTATTCATTTCATAGCATCTCAAGCGCCAACCATGACCCCTTATCCCTCTAAATCCGCCTGTCTTAGCCCCACAAAAAACCCTTATTTCCCTCTTTCAATGTTCTACCTCTTTTTGCCACCCTCCATCACTTTGTAACGTCAGCGATCACCGACAACTACGTCTCCTTGTCGGTCTCTGTTAAGACTAACCCCATTCGCCTCGGCCTTTCTTAGCGGGATGGTCTCCAGACCCACACCATACTGTAGGAATAACAACAATGGTAATCACAAAAGCCTGTCAACATTGTCATCGTTTGTCGATGCATCATCTAAAATCAGCAGTGAATTTAGTGCCTTTTCTTTCTTTTTAGATTTGTTTATTATTTAATTCTGACCTGATCGATCCTGCCACTCCTGCGTTACCCCTTTTGCTATAAGCAGTGTCTCCCTTTTGCCCTGACTGTGTCTGGGAATACTACTGAGACGACACCCCATCCATGACCACATCTACATAACGCCACGTTTCCCACACCCAGCGCCAAACACTCGCCATCTTCACATGTGACCACTGCCCACTAAGAGTGCATCCCGCGATAAAAAGCTTTCTTAAATTGTGGAAACACTTCCACGTGCACGACTTTTTTCGATAATGAATTTCTCATCCGTTTCTATATTTCCCCGTCTGACTGTCTTCAACATTTTTTGTCTCTGCTTTGTTACTTATATATATATATATATATATATATATATCAAGTTTGGTATGTGTATATGTTTATATATTTCTATCTTTAGAATAAAAAAAACAGCTAGGCGTTTGACTAGGTAATGTGGGCTGTATTTAATCTCATGCAAATGACACAAAAGGGGTTGGAAGCTTTTACTGAAAATTCAAATACTTCCAAGTATTGGTTATATTTTAACAATAGCTATTATGAATCAGTTAATAAAGGCCCCAGTTTTTCTCTTGTACATTTATCAAAAATAGGAAGATAACCACATGCATCATATGCTACTAAACTCCCCACTTTATTAACCGTATTCCCTCGAGTGTGCTTCAAGAAAGTATGACTATTTTCATCATCTAACAAAAAATGCAACTTTCAGGCCGCCATCTCAGACTTTCACAAACACATACTCCATACAGATGGTAGCAAAATCTTTTCTCTCTAATTTTCATCAACTCCTACTCTTCCACTTAACACCGGAAACTAAATTACATCGGATAACGTATAGAATCATCACCGTAAATATTTCATTATATTCTTCTAATAACTTCTTACACAATATAAGTCAATTATAATTGCTCACTGATATTCCTTCAAGCTTACAGAATATAGACTTAAATATACTTAATTATTGTCCGTCGTTACATATACCTATTACACACACACTTAAATTATTCAAGATTCCGGTATACATTAACGAACTGTATAAATTCTACCCAACATTGATTCAAAATGGCGTCACGTACTTAGCAATCTCTTCAAGACAATTAATTTGAGTTGCGAATCTTCGATTGTTCCACGCATACTTTCTTTTTAAATGTTATACCTTTATACCTTAAACAATTCGACAATTTCATCCATAATATTTTCACGGCTTATAATCGAATTTAAAACAACTCACAGCGTGAAACGAACAGCGATCCACGGTTACAAAACATCCATTTGCTCATAGAAATCTTATGGACACCCGTAATAGCTTCCTCCAACGGAACTGGGCAGTAATACACGCACACACAAGACAAGTAAATGGTTTCAATTTTGACCATCCGTATTTTCCGAACAATATTGAAGAAATCACGTAACATCATCATCATCATCATCATCATCATCATCAGCAGCAGCAGCAGCAGCAGCAGCAGCATCATTTTTCTTTCATATTATTTTTTTCTTTCACAATTCTCGGAAAATGCAATACTTCGGGGGATTTTTATTTTAATTAGTTTCTAATAATTTCTACTTATTCTTTCCCCTTAAACTTTTACCGATTATAACCATCCGCTTTCTACGTCTCACTTTCTTTTTTTTACAATAAAGATAAGACTCTTTTCTCATAGTTAAGACGAAGGCTAATTTTTGTATTTTCTAACCGGTAGATTAATCCCCCCAAATAAATTATTAGTTTCTTTAGTTATTTACTACAATACAAAATAAACTTTATTTGTTTAGCTTTATTTTTATTTATTGTTTTTTAAGTTTAAAAATATAATTAACTTAACAGTATAGAATCTGCTAATTAATCTCTTATTTTCTCTCCTCTGTCAGTGAAGAAGAAATCCTTCTAGACTGCGGCAATTTATTTTTCCTCCAGCAGATTGATTGTTAACACCTTAAAATCAAACATTATTTTTATGGTTGGAAATTCTTTCTACAACCAAAAAGGTAACTCCGGATTGGGATAAACAGTGTATCAGTCTAGAAGGAGTTTTCCTTCACTGGAATTGGAAACATTCACGCAGATTTTTGGATCAAATTTAATGATTATGTTAGGGGTGGGGGTGCAGTGCTTTTTATTTTTTACAAATAACCCGCTACTAAAAATCGTCGTGGGGGACCGTCACACAAAATAAAACAAAAAAAGTAGTTGGTTGTATTCAAAACATTGATAAACCCTCTTTTAATCTCTTAAATTACTCAAAGAGTTCTTTTCAACTTCTTTTTTTTTACAAATTAATACTCTAATACTTATATATATGGATGTGTGTGTGTGTGTGCTACGTAATGGATATATGTATGTGAATAACGATTACATCAGCTAGTATCGAGCTGAATCAGTGCAAATCTTGACACGAAAATCCGGGAAACAATTTTGCTATCGGACTAAAAATATAAACATACCTTAACTCTTACCCTTTCCATGATCTCTGATCTAACAGGTTGTGTGCTCCCATTTGAAGCCATTACGTTACAATCGTGAGAACGAGAAAAGAAAGAAGCTTTTGAGTCAGTTCGTTTTTGGGGGAGCGTGGTGAACGGATGCAAAATCATAATGTGTGACTTTAATTCGTACGACGTGAAACTCTCTCATGTAAATAAAGACCAGTTAAATTGTTTGTCGGAATCGCCTGTTCCTCTCTTTCTGAAAAGTTTTAATTACACACCTAGACAATCACGATGGCGGCGATAGTGGCTTTGAGCTGCGGTCCACTGATACGATGACGACGGGGAAACGCAGTTCAATAGATGATGATGATGATGATGATGATGATGATGATGATGATGATGATGATGATGACACGCAACAACCTGCGACGGGCGTCAGTATACAAAAAGAGAATAGTAT